>JAODLL010055519.1:0-18673 GCA_026546735.1 Forbesichthys agassizii | reverse complement strand
AAACATCGCCAAAGGATTGGAAAAAGAGGGCAAGAGAGCTTGTGTGTGTGTGTGTGTGTGTGTGTGTGTGTGTGTGTGTGTGTGTGTGTGTGTGTGTGTGTGAAAGAGAGAGCGCATATAAAACCTATGGGAGATAGAGGGAGAGAGAAGAGAGAGCAAGAAGCAAGGCTATTGGCTGGAGCATTGATTGTAGCTGTAGAAAAATGTTTGTGATTTATCTTGGACAGAGGAGCAGAATGGAGGCTTCAGTATCGCAGCCCTGCAGAACAGTCAGTCCAAGGAAAATAATGCTCTCAATCTGTCCTCCCAGATAGGATAGGGAGAGGACCAACGAGAGGAAGAGAAAGAGATTGGGGGGGGGGAGAATTGTGGGAGGAGAGAGTCAAGGAGAGGTTGCTTCATCTGCTGTTGACAAGAGAAAAATACACCTCACACCGAAATAAAGCCTCACCTCCCTCACTGCTGCATTTCCTCTGACATGGCAACTCATCTGGCCTCGCTCGCCCCACGCAGCAAGCTAGGGAGAGACGGATGGAGAGAGAGAGAGAGAGAGAGAGAGAGAAATATCCACTTCCAATACTTCTCCTGACATCAGCATTGAACCTGTCTGCAGTATTGCCTCTCCCTCTCTCTCTCTCTCTCTCACACACACACACACATACAAACATACAAACACACCCGCTGAAACTCTCTTACACATTCTCTCTGGTCTACATTTGCTTTCTTTTTAAGCTCAGCTGTGGTTTAGAGATAAACACATATAAGTTACAGATGAGCGCTCATGGAATGCTCATGACGCAAGCCTGCATTCTAGCCCTAAGTGAGCGCACACACACACACACACACACACACACTTATGCATTCAAACAAACAAACAAATAAACAAACAAACAAACAGCCACAAGGGGTGTGGATGTGATAAAGCTATGCTAATTTTATCCTTGCCTACGTAACCATGGAGACAGCATGCCCTAACCGTGAATCCACTAGGGCTGTAATATAGGTACCATTACCTGCAGTAAAATGTAAACTTTGACATTAAGGTTTCACTGGTCCTGTGTGTGCGTGTGCGCGTGTGCACGTGTGCGCGTGTGCGTGTGCGCGTGTGCACGTGTGCGCGTGTGCGTGTACTGTAGCCGTGTGTGCATGTTTACTAAACTGCGGCTTGCCATTAGCACCTGTGCACATTCACACTGCCATGCTTCACGCCAAATATAACACCTCATCTCTTCATCCATCTAATCCCAGGTGTGAGATCCCGCGAGTATTCACTTCCTGTTGGCAGCCAAAGCCCAGCCCTTGACATACCGTATAGAAGCACAGCTTTGGAACTTGTTGACTCTACGTGTTCAATTATTCATGTTTTCCATCCAAGATATGACCTTAAGCATAAACACATATTGTGCTCATTTATACAATTGTGGGTAACGCGTTCTCAATTGCTCTTAATCTACTGGAGAGTGGCTGAGGTTAAATGCTTTCTCAAGGACACATCGGTGATTTCGTTGCAGTGGAGGGAGATACAACATCCTGTGAGTGTGTCACATGTGGGTATCGTGTACATAACACAAACACTATCTACTGTCCTGATGTCCCATAAGAGACTTCATGTCTAATACACTTTGTATTAACAGCTCTACAGTATTGGCGGTCAAACTGTGTGCATAAAATGAATGACATAATTTGCGTGATAACATTTTCACATTTGGCCAAATATAAAACAGCAGGAAAATGACTCCATTAGTATTCATACTGTGCCCGTCCAAAATAAGAGCACACACAGAATGCAAGGCAACTTCTACCTGTCTGCAATGGTCATTACAACACAGAGACATACAAGCTAGCCTGTGGCTACATGCATCAGTCCTGTCTGCATGAGAAGTCCAAGGTGGGAATCGCATCTGCTGTCCTGGGCATCAAGCCCACTGCCGGCTTCTCTTTATCACTAAGGCATGAAGGTTTGCCACAGAGGAATATCAAAGCGCTACACCACTGAAGCCTCTAAAATGTCTCCCCACACATTTCTGCGTCCTCCCCTGTCCTTCCATCACTCATAAACTGCCAGCGTTTACGATGCAAGGCCGCAGCTAAACCCATAGGCTGTCAACTGAGTATACCATGCCCTGCATACAGGAGCAGCATCGCGCCATGAAATGCAGTCACATGGACTGCCTTCTGCACAGACGCACACATAGACACCCCCCCCCCCCCACACACACACACACACACACACACACACACACACACACACACAAGCACAACAGTGTATTCCTCATCTTTATTCCAGACTGTAGCAGAAGCAGTAGAGCAGAATTGTGATGAGACTTACTGCAGGGCGGAAAAAAACGATTCAGTACTGACAAGCTGTCTGCATTTAGACAACTACCACAACACAGAAATGTTTATACTGTATCCTAAACAGTATAAACAGTATCCGAATCAGTAGGATATACCATTGCAGTTGGCGCTGTATTCTATTAAAGGTGCATATATATTTTACATTTCCCAAGCCTCGCCCCTTTCACTTGCCCCACCTAGTTACTGTAACTAGGTAGGGCAAAACACCATAGAAAGCTATTACAGCAAAACAGACAGTTGACTGGAGGTCCCATCCAGATTCCAAAAATGCTCAACGGATTATTGAAGGACATGCAAAAATGGGCGGGGCTTAGGATAGGTCAATTACAAGCAGGTTGAACATCAGTGCCTATATATGGCAAGCACACCTAGCCTGGTGTAACCAGACCTAAAATCCACTTGTGAATAAGATCTGGCAACACTCCATTGAGAAGTATTAACATTTGTTTCCTCCTACTGGGCATACAGTGGACCTCTGATTAAGAGCCACGGTAGGCTACAGCAAAATAAGTGAGCTAAACTATTTAATTGTTTTGTTTTTCTATTGGAAATAGGCTACGATAGCATACATTGGTTACTTAGCCTGTAAGCTATAAGCGCATCTAGGCTACTAAATAAACAAGCACATGTTATCGATAAAATGTGCGAGATACGCATCTCTACGCAAAGCGTATAGGCTTTCAGTAGATACAGGTATATAAGCTATAACTTAGTCTGAACACTGATTTCAAACTTTTTGACCGGAACCACCCATATCCGCAATATTTTCTATAAAGCTTATCTGAACCAGCCCGACCCGCAGGTTATAGGTCAGCAGAACAGTCATTGTAATATTTAATTGTCAATAAGCTATTTCCTGGAAATGTAAGCTGTTTGGAAAGTGACATGTACAGCAACACATATGGACCATAGTATCACAACAGCGGCTCTCAACCATTTTGACACACAGCATGTGGACCCCCTCGGTACGCACTTGAGGTGGAATCAAGCTATGAACCCCTCAGGAAGTCACACATGTAAACACTGGCCAAGAAAACATAACCGCAAACAGAAATGAATACATCGTATACCATTTCATAATAATACAAGTAAATAATACATTTTCAGCAATAAAAATATGTTTTCTGCCCCTCCCACCCCCACCCAACTGCGGCATAGAAAAGAACGCGTCTTGCCACCACCACCACCATGTAGAGAGCCACTATGTTACACCACACTGTGCTGCATCTCCACTCTCACTAACTGCGATAATGAAAAGCCATTAAAAAGCTTCAGGATGGCTGGCCGGCGCGGTGCTCAGCTTTCCTCCAGACTGATAGCTATGGGGCTCTGCCGTGGTGCTGCCCCGGCCTGCCATGCTTCAGCAGCCAGTACACACACACCTGCTGCTCATTAACCAGCACAGGGTAAGGTGACCACTTCAATCAGGAGATTAAGACTGGGAGTGAAACGGACAGAGAGAGAGAGAGAGAGAGAGAGAGAGAGAGAGAGAGAGAGAGAGAGAGAGAGAGAGAGAGAGAGAGAGAGAGAGAGGACATAGGGGGCGAGGTGGTTCTGTACAATGCCTCACGGACAGGAATGGGCAGAGAGGTTAAATTGAGGAGAAGTTGGGGCTTTTATGAGGAGAGCAGGGGGCACTCCTGACCCTTGGTCTGAAGTACGAGCGTGTGTGTGTGCGCACGCACGTGCCCCTTGTCCACAGGACATCTCTGTAATAATGTATCCCCATGTATTAATATGTTATGGATCACAGAGTAAATTATCGATCTGCTGGATCGATTTAGCTCAGCATTATGTCTAAACCCCCCCACCCATGATTGAAGTGGTCACACACGCACACACACACACAAGGCATACTGGCGCTGTCGTTTGGCGGAGGAGCTCAGAAACCTGCAGATATTCAATGCATGTTTATGGCTCGACGCCCAAGAAGTAGAACCGCGTTCTAAACCCAGGCGTCGACGAGCGTCAGACGCTGCCAGTGGGTGTTGTCCGTTACACACACACCGCCTGCCTCTTCTCCTTTACGTGCTCACTATACCGTCTGCTCCGTCTCTCTCCACTAATGCACCACTGGGGAGGCATCCCATTTAAATCCCTTTTATTTGAGATTGGATGTTTTTCTATTTGACTGCATGCCCACCACTTAACAACCGTTGTCTATCTTCCTATTATTTTGTTTTCTGCTACACACACACACACACACACACACACACACACACACACACACACACACACACACACACTATTTGGTTTGTCACGTCGGGTGACGTCAGCATTCCAAAATGCGTTCTTTAAGTTCAAATGCAATATCTCAACGGGGAAATGTAATAGGCCTCTCACATAATTGCATCTCACACAGTTCACCTTGAACGCAGGCTTTTCAAACCAGGTTTTTCCTACGCATATTTGCCTCTCTAATGGTACTGATTCCTTTGATTTCTGTAACCATTCTGAAGTCAAAGCAGTACTGTAACTTTGCTAGTGATAAACTGAACACGTCAGCAATATGGACTTCCGGATGCAACACAATTGCTGTTGCTCTCCATGTATGGAACTGGGTCCAGTGGATTTCCTAACATTGTTGCAAGCAACGCGTAGGCAAATGCCCTTTTCGGCAGCAGGTAAACTGAAAATTGGATTGGTCCTTCTAAAATGGCACAACATGTTTCAGTGGTCCTTGAAACTATAGTCATTCATGCACACGTGCGTGCGCACACACACACACACACACACACGCTTCCCACATTATGGAACTCATGGCAACTCAAGGAAATGAAAAAGCGTGTGCCTGTGTCCCTGATGCTGGTATGAGAGGCAGTGATTGTGTTGAGCAGACATGATTACCTGGAAGTCACTCGGGAGCTAAACGCCACCAAGTT
Organism: Forbesichthys agassizii; assembly: GCA_026546735.1. NCBI lineage: Eukaryota > Metazoa > Chordata > Actinopteri > Percopsiformes > Amblyopsidae > Forbesichthys > Forbesichthys agassizii. The sequence continues at coordinate 13,433 of JAODLL010055519.1, read as the reverse complement.
ATTACACTCATATTATTCTCAAACTAATATCATAGCCTGCCATTCAAAGGCAATGCATTTCCTTAACCACATGATGACAAGTGTGGGAGAGGGGCACGCACACACACACACACACACACATCAACATGCAGGCGCGCTGTCTGTGAAATAATATGACACATGTTCAATGAGATCCAGACAGGCACATGCACAACTTCAGTGAGGCTGCAAGCTAGCAGACACCCTCTCTCTCTCTCTCTCTCTATCTTTATCTGTCTCTCTCTCTCTCTCTCTCTCTCTCTCTCTCTCTCTCTCTCTGTCTCTCTCTCTCTCTCTTGCTCTCTAAGGGCCCCAGGGCGAGAGGAATCGTCCTCTTCATCTGAAGTGGGGAGGAAGCCCATTGGCCAAATTAGATTCCGCCATTTCCTGCCAGAGCTAAGTATCAATCTGCGGCGCTGTGCCGTGATTCGCTGTGACCTTGGCCTATCGCAGAGCGGCGTCTGGGAGTGCTCAGAAAGGCTCTTAATCAGACCGGGAGGACGTGAGGGTTGTGATGACATTACTCAGCCTTTATCTCTGCATGCATACCCCCCTTTCCCCCCCTACTCCGTTTCTCCACACACACTCTCTCTCTCTCTCTCTCTCTCTCTCTCTCTCTCTCTCTCTCTCTCTCTCTCTCTCCCTCCCTCCCTCACAGCTCCAGGGTTGGTGGGTGACTCAGCTCAGGAGTCCCCAGCAGTTCTAATGGAGGCTTGCTTGGCCTGACCTCCGGGGCAAATCTATATTCATTGATCCAACACACGGTAGACTGTTTGCCCTCATAATGCTGACCACACACACACGGAGACGCATTAGTCATGACCCATTTTCAGTATACATTTTCATTAGATTCCTGCAAACTCAACAGGTGCTTCAACAGGTACGACCCATGTGATGGTGGCTTCCAAACTGTGTACAAACACACACACACACGCACACACGAACACACGCACGCACGCTCCTCTTCATCCCAGGGCTATTACAATCCCAGTGTGGCTGATGAGTGTTGGGATGGAGATAAATTAACCTTCATTAGTGTAGTGATAGCACCATGGCAGTTAGTAGAGAGAAGCCATACAGCCTCAACATAGAGAGGACACGTTTAGACAACAGATTTCACAGACACACTGCATACACACAATAGGCAATACAATTGACAATACAATGTGCATTTGTATGGCTAGCAATTCTCACAAACCCACACACACTAGAGCTTGTACAAATAAACAGGTACACACAATAGAAAAAGTAAAGCTTGTACACACCACACACACACACACACACACACACACACACACACACACACACACACACACACAGATAATGGAATCCTCTGTCAGAATCTATCAGAGAAAAGATTTTACCTCCTCATGGATAACACACTTACTGTAGCCCTAACTGAACACCCACACAAATACGCACACACACGCACACACACAAATGAATACACTAGAGGGCAATCCGTTTTATGTGCATTTGGTTGATGATTGAAATAGATTTGTAAAATCAGAACTACAAAAAGGTAGTTGCACTGCTGGCAGAATATATATGGAAACTGTAATTGGATTTTCCCCTGTAAGGATTCACTAGGTGATATTACAGCGTGCAGATAGTTATGAACATTGTACAACACCTGTACACGTACATCTACACACACACGCGTGCACGCAGAGTAAACAGTGCGATATTAGCTGTACAGTGTACCTCTGTTACATTCAGCACAGAGTAATATTACCACTCATATCCGTGCCAATATCAAAGTCAATATTCTGCTCTATACCAATTCTGAAACAAGACTAGAATCTCAACAACCTCATGTCAGCCAACAGCTAACAGGCATCAAGCGTGCGTGCGCGCGTGTGTGTGTGTTGTGTGTCTATTGCTGAGTCACTCAGTGAGCCCTGTTTAACTCTCTATCAGTCCATGGCTACTCATTAGCTCAGAAAGATATGATCTGATTTGCTGGCAAAACATAAACATTGAGAGGCATAGAAGAGAGAATGGATCCTTCAGGCATGCAAATCAGGACTGAAGTACACACACACACGCACACACACACACGCACACAAACACACACACACACGTATATTGTACACCTGTCCTTTCATGGTGCAGAAACGTATACACCTGTCTGCCCACCCCTTCTCCACACACACATACACACACATTCTGGCTCAGAGAAGATGTAATTACTTACGGATTTATTCTCACACATTCTAATTGCTTTTCCTATTTTTCATTCCAGTCATTTTCCTGCCACAGTCACTACATTCAACCTGCCTGTCACACACATGTATAGTACAGTAGGTCACATACATACTGTGTGTTGGCAGTGTTTTACTCTGTTTAAAAGACCAATATTATGACATGTCAATCTCCCTTCCAGCTGGACATTCTATTTCATTTGGCATTGCACCATTTTTAACACGCGCAAACTTGATTGGATAGTATAGTTAGGAGTGGAAGGAGAGACCAGAGGCAAATGGTTACCAATCCATAAATGATGTCACATTTGGGGCAAATCTAACTGTCTTGTTGTTTTACACGATGGCTTTTTTCCATTTTTTGGCCCAATAATATGTAAGACATATTGCTGCCCACACAAATGGAATTTTAGGATAGGGGACCCAGGGTGGCAATAACAAATAATAATAAAGAGCTAGCACTGTCTGTCTGCTTACCAGAAAATAAAACACAAGGAGGGTTACGTGACATAAATATAGGTGTGCTACTAGTCAACGATGTAGCGTTGTACTCATCAGCACTAAGGCCAGCTCCAGTATTAGCTCAGTGCTCAGCATGCGTGAAACTGGTCCACTCAAGCGGGACAGTGGCAAGCTAGCTCCTTAGATCTTCTCTTTTCTCTAAGCATTCTGGTGCAGATAGAGATGAAGAGTTTTGCGCTGGCAAGAAGCGGAGGGAAAAGAAACTTCTGCTAGCCATGAAATGTTTTATTTGTGTTTAGTGCAGTACACAAACTGCTTCTGTTTGCATCACTTCTCTTCATTAATAAACTGGACCAAGACTAGTTTTGTTGTTAACTCCTGTCCACATGCTTCTTGTCTTGAATGGTCGTACAGCGTTCATTCTGTGTATTTCTCTACACGCTGTAGACTGCAGTTACCACCAATGTCTTCCTCGGGGAATGAAAACCATCTATTCCACTCTTATGATCTGGAGAATCAGAATGTGAAGCTCCAAAGGATAAATTCCTTATCTCTGCTTGCGCCTCCTCCACAGGGAGGTCAAAGTGCATGCCAACCGGAGAAACAGCAACCCTGTAGCATACAGTATTACTCATGAACAGTGTTGGGCAGCAACTAGCTACTAATAACTAGTTTAATTACTTTCCTCTAATTACTTTCTACTAGTAACTAGTTACTAGTAACTAGCTACTGTAATATACAGTAATAGTGTAACAAGTTACTTTTTCCAAAACAGTAATAGTATTACAGGTAATGCTGGGTTATTGCGTTATAAGAACTAGATTTCTGGTCCTAGCAAACTTAGGGCAGGCTAATTGAACCGACCTGTCCAATCATATGGGTTGAGAGGCTGCAACTTCACTTTGGCTGATTGTTGACTCCTAAGGTTCATTCAAGGTTATTATTCCCGAGTTACTTGCCCAGCACTGCTCATTAACACTACAGAAGGATAACGTTCTTGCTGATATACTGTGAATACATGCACACATTCCAACCCTTAGCAGACAATTAAAAGTATACACAAGCCCACCGTGATGCACAAACATCATGTGTGTGTGTGTGTGTGTTAAGGATAGGTCCTACTGTATGGGAGTGTTGTATAGGAACCTGTATCAAACATACAGTACAAATGCTACAGGCACAATGCATTCTTGCCTGGGCACATACAGTAGTGCTCCTTTATCTCATAATGGCACACACACACACACACACACACACACACACACACACACACACACACACTGGCTCGGAAGCAGCCTTCCTCCATCCTTGAGGCAGCGCCCATCCCATCCTATGACTGATACCCTGATACAGACATGTGTCTCACTAGCCCATCTTAACCAGGACCCCTTTCACACACACACACACACACACCACGGTCATCCTTGCCTTGCTCTGACAGCCACATACATCTCTCTCTCTCTCTCTCTCTCTCTCTCTCTCTCTCTCTCTCTCTCTCTCTCTCTCAGACTCCATCCATCTCCACCCAGCACCAAACTACATACTCTCTTTCTCTTTTCACATCAGCATCTATGTAACTCCGGATGGATAAATCTGTGATCCCCCCACCCCCCATTTTGAAATGTCTTCACCTCAAATGAAATATCATCATGTATCATCATGTCATTCTTTCACCTCACCCATGAATTATAGTATACATACTATAAGTATGCAGCGCCGCTGGTTGTGAGCAGCCTGTGTGCAGCGTGTAGCAGCCAAGCCCGAGGCAGAGCCACGCTGTCTACCACCCCTGCTATCTCACATGCCGCCTCCTGTCATTCCTCCTCTGCAGTGCAAACACACCTGATGACTTCTCCTCTCTGTCCCGGCTTCTTCTGTCTCTACGACACGGCGACCAACAAGGTCAAAGGCGGCGACGACCTCTTCCTCTTCCTCTCCCTCCTCTTCTCTTCCACTCCTCTTCCTTGCTTATGCTCGCTTGCTCTGGGCAGAGAGAGAGAGAGAGAGAGAGAGAGAGAGAGAGAGAGAGAAAGAGACCTTCGCGATGGGGAGCGGGGCGGGGGGGCAGGGGTATCCTCTGCTACAGGCTGTCAGGCTAACTGCTGCTAAAGCACGCCGGCTCCGCCAGCTGAGTGAGGGGCTAGTCAAGCTAAACGCGTCCGCGCCACGCTGTCTGTACCGCAGCAGCCGATAAGACACCGCGCGGCAAGAGAGAGGGAAAGCGCGAGAGACGCTAGCTCACCGCGGAACAGCTCCGAGTCAGCAACCTAGCTTCTCTCTCTCTCTCTCTCTCTCTCTCTCTCTCTCTCTCTCTCGCTCTTTCTCCCCCCCACCACCACTCTCTCACAGTTACCACATTACACCTAATAGCAGCACCCTTACCTCCACTCTATGAAGTCTGATGTTTTGCCTATACCTCTGGGTGGTCTAAGGTGTATGCATGAATACATTGGTGACACTGTAGGCTGTATGGTGCGGTTGACTAGCATGGGGTCAGGTGTGTTGACGTAAGCAGTCTTAAGGGTTTACTCCTTGACACCGAATGAATAGCTCTCCACACGAGGCAGAGCAGGGGGAGCTATGATTCTTATTGGTGTCCACCAGCCGACATCAGCAACAGTTTGGTGTCAAACTGGGACAGAAAGGCACAGAAAGCCAAGCAGAGGTATGACACTTAATATATGTATTGTCTTTAAACCTGTGTCCTGAAAAATATAAAATACAAATTAGCCCCGGACAGATTAGCCACGCGCACACACACACACGCACATAGAGAGAAGGACATGTAAAGGGGACCGCTGGCATGCATAACCAGAAGGCCGAGGCTAACGCACATACAAACAAACAAATAAACAAACAAACACAATAGCGTTGAGCCACACCTGATAGCATGTCTCCATTGCCACTTCCCAGAATAAGCTGCAGTACGGTAAAGCATCAACATCTGCACATACAGTATATCCATATATATATATTATATTGAACAGACCAGCAGAGCCAACGCTGACTGATTTTGCTTTTGAAGAAACTTCAGTGGGTGATGGAGGCTGAGAGTTTTTCTCACTAAAACTGCCAATTTGTCCTCCAGTCGGAAGTGCTCATAAAAACACAGCCTTGGGTGTGCCTCCCTTATATCAGAGAAGCTCAGTTTGGACCAAACACTTCCAACATTCAAGTGTTTCACAACAAACTGAGGGTGTGTCTACAGAATAACACCTAATGGCCTCCAGTAAAATATGACCGCTGACAAAAAGCTTGATTTAAAAGCCGCTGTGCATACAACTAGTCACCTGGGAAAAGAGGAAATGACAACCTCGTAAAGAGTCTATAAAACAGCACTCTGGTCTGGTGGACCAAGCAACCGCCAAATAGGATAAATAACAACTCTTCTGCATTCACCATCCTTTCTTCATCCCTTCTCATTCTCCCTCTCCACTCCTGATTCTCTCTCTTTGCATCCCTCGCTCGCTAGCCTTCACTCTAAACGAGGGTGTTTGGCGCATCAACACTAAAAATGTCATCTCCAGCTCCACTCCTGGCTGTTGCTATGGCCACGGCAATAAACCTGACTGCGCCGGTCCTGTCGATAGTGACTGAATGCCCGCGTGGCATGCGCTTCGCCACTTAACACGCTTGCTTAAAAGTGCCAAACAAACCCATTAAGAAACACACGTGAATCACCAGGGAGCTGTGGCCGTTCATTAAAAGTTGCCGTGAGACAGTTATGTCTTGTGGTTTACCAATAGATCCATACGCCAGCGCTATTATATTTGCACGGGTATTGGAATAATATGAGAATATCCCGGAAATTAGTTTTGCATTGTCGAGCTCCCCTCCCTACTTCCTGGTGATGAAGTTGTTATCAAAAGCCACTTGAGCGGCCTATTGACAGCTGTGGAGTGCAGCTATGGGCAGATTGATAAGTGACTTGAGGCAGATTAGGTGAAAGTTATCACCAGCTGAACGCCATTTAGACGGTGGAAGGACGCCACGTCGCTCCTCTATCTCCCCGCCACTGTCACACGCTCATTAAGAGCACCGGAGCATGTCATTAACACGCGCACGCATGTGCTCACCAAAGCGTGGCATTAAATAGATTTAATTATCAGAGTCTCAGACGCTCTGAATAACCACAACAAGTGCAGAATGCATTCAACTTTCAAACAAATGGCTCAGTACGTCAGTACATTTCTAATTAGTGCAGAGAGGAGGAAAAAGATCGGTATTAACCTGGGCTTACTCAGTTGGTGTGCGCGTGCGTTTGTGCATGTACATGTATTCATTCTCAGGTAATTATATTGCCAGGCAGTGCTGTGCAGAGCACAGCAGGTATGTGCCGTGTGTGCGCGTGTGCGTGTGCGTGTGTATGTGTGTGTGTGTGTGGATTCCATTCAGCTTATTGGATGTGTCCAATCCGGAGGCAGATCAGATCGGGTGGTAAAAAGCTCATTAATTATAGATGGCTGCCGAGTGCCTGAGAAAACAGAGTGGTGGGAGAGTGGCAGAGGGAAGAGAAGATGGCTGAGGAACCGCAACAGTGTTCCCAAATATAAAGCGGAATAATTGAAAGGAAAAAAAGAAAGAAACTCACACTCTCACAAAAGTGGGGACACGATTTAAGCCAGTCGGCTAACAGTTTTGGTCCGGACAAAAGGTTAAATGTTGCTTCCCCTCCCTGCAGTGTCTGACACACGCCTCACACACACCATACTCCAAAAAAACAGAAATAAATGCTGTCCTTGACAAAGCTAAGACAAATATTGTGTCTTTGGAGATTATTGTCAAGCGGATGACTAATGCAATTATGCAAGGGATAGTCATTAGCTCAAAGGTTTATCAGCAGAATACGTATCTTTGTGAATTCCTTTATGACGTCAGTGATGAGACAGTTATCCTCAGCTCATTCAAAACTACTGTATTCTTATTCTTATGTCTGGTGCACAAGGTCGGGAATTCCAGTCTCGCAGGTGAACTCTTCTCTGTGCATGAGGCATTAGAGCCCCTTTAACGATGGAGCGACTCTTAAAAAGAAGAATCACACACTTCACTGTGCCAATGAGCAAACACTTTGTGAATATAGCCGCCACTCTTGTTCCTGTGTCTATCTATTATTAAATCTATGTGTCAGAGAGCTAGCACTGAGATGTTCACCATTGCTTATACGGTAGGCTACTAGCTCTCTCATACAAATACGCACTGTACACACAACCAAACACACAATTTTCCACCAGCTTGTGACAGATGAAAGATCAAAAATGCTAGAACTAAGTATTTTTCCCAGCTAATATGCTCAAATAAGAAAACCCCCAAATTCTTGTTTGACACCATAAATTCAATTGTTTCACCCTCTGTCCCTAAAATAGCGATGGTCTCTACATCAGACATCAATGCTTTTTTAAATTTCTTTGTTGATAAGATCAGATATACCTGCATACCTGTTTTGATACAGCTATGTCCATGGAGCACCACACCAATCAATTAGTCAGGAACTGCTTCTTCCAATTGAGGAATATATCCAAAATAAGAGCTCTGGTGTCTAAAGCCGAACTAGAGATGATCATCCATGCTTTTATTTCATCACGTTTGGACTATTGTAACAGTCTTTTTACTTATCTAAATAAGAAACAGCTCAACCGTCTCCAGGCTGTTTAGAACGCTGCTGCAAGGCTTTTAACTGACACAAGGAAAAGAGCGCATATCACACCAGTTCTAGCATCGCTACACTGGTTACCAGTATTTTTCAGAATTAATTTAAAAATTCTCGTTCTTACTTTTAGAGCCTTGCACGGACTAGCTCTTCCTTACATTGCTGACCTGATACATGTTCATACTCCCTCACGTAGCCTTAGGTCATCAGGTCAGAGATTGCTGGTGGTTCCCCACACACATTTCAAAACCAGAGGCGACCGGTCATTTAAAGCAGTAACACATAGGCTGTGGAATGATTTACCTGTGTTTTTACGTGAACTACATTCTGTAGAATATTTTAAAACGCAGTTATTTAAACAAGCTTTTAATTAAACTAGGGTTGTTTGGGCCTTTGACACGTTATGTTCTGTATGTATATTGTAAAAATGTTGTCTTTATATTTATATATCTCTATTTTTATGTGAAGCATTATGAAGCACTTTGTGATTTTATCTGTGAAAGGTGCTATATAAATAAATTTTACTTACTTACTTTTACTTACTTACTTACTTACTTACTTACTAAATGAATAAAACATAGCAGGTGATCTTGCTTCCGCTTAGATCACATTGGATTAGAGCATACTACGGTAACATATGCACAGAGGTGGAAAGTAACGAATTACAATTACTGGCAAGGATGAGCTTGCGAGTAATTGAACATTTCCAAATAACCTCTCTTGCCTCCCACTTATTGCCAGTGTGCCATTGGTTAAGCTACCGTGTGCCCATGGTGGCACTCGTGCCAGTGCTGACCCCTGCTGTATACCTTAAATATCCATATTAAACGTGGAGACATTGTAGCCTTCTGTAGAATAGCCTATCTAACATTAATGACGTGTAAATAAATCTATACAGTAACCAATGTGACCATGTCACAAATTTGAGCAAACCTCATTACAGATATTTTTTTAAGGTCAAACTTAGTCATACAAAAACCAAACTACAAGCCTGGCCAAGATAATCAGACCTATGCACTACAGAGAGTATGTAGAATGTGTAGAGTATATGTTTAACAATAAATGAAATGAATAATAATACATTAATTTCAACTGCGCTCCAAGTGTTTTTAATTTAGGGACAGGTGCTCCTTGGGGGGGGAAAGTAAGTATACAGGTGACACCCCGCCACTGTTAAAAAAAAAACTAGTAAAGTAAAGTTTACTCTGAGTACATTTTAAATGAGGTACTTTTTACTTTTATACCAGTGCTTTTACTTTTACTTAAGTAAAATGTTCTCAAAGTAATGGTACCTGAGTGCAATATTTTTGTACTCTTTCCACCTCTGCACATGAATACACACACACATACAGTCTGTACACACACACACACACACACACGCACAACATAGAACTATGGCACACTGGCACACACACACACACACACACACACACACACACACACACACACACACACACGCACAAGCCTATATGAGAGGAAATGAGAGACCCATCTACAGCAGTCCCAGCCACCTACAGGTCAGAGATAATCATGAAAAGTAATTGGTACACACACACTTGAATATATTTTCATTTGCTTTAAGTTTCAATACTCTCCTTGGTGTTTGCTCTCCGGTGACCAGCACGATGGAGTTCCAGCGCAGGCTTTATCTTCTTCCCTTCCTCTAGAGATGTTTTTAATTGATTGCCGTTTCATAGACCACAGCTGATTAAGTCATAAGCACTTCTTTTCACAGTAAGAGCTTACAAATGGTGCAATCTCTCTCTCTCTCTCTCTCTCTCTCTCTCTCTCTCTCTCTCTCTCTCTCTCTCTCTCTCTCTCTCTCTCTCTCTCTCGTCCCTGTGCCTCCTGTGATGTCTGTGTGTCATGAACATGATCCTATAGCTGTGGAGTGGTGGCCATTAATGATACACACTATAAGTCAAGTGTACCTTTTATGAGCATGGTATTTTGGCACAGAGATTCAGAGCGCGTCTTGGGAGCAGCGTGCTGTCTAAACAGTTCTGAGGTGTTTTGACATGCAACCTAGATGCCGTTGCATCAAGGCTGTGATTGGCTATTTCCGGAAGATAGGATTTCAAACCAGCAGTGTAAAACTGTGTGGAATACCAAATCAAAACTATAATACAATAATTAAAGGTTCAGGATGTGTGTTCATGTGTGATCATATAACATGTTGTGTTCTCAATAGAAAGAGTACGTGCATTGAAAACATAATCCAGTGTTGCTACATAGCTCTGTAAATGAGACCTCATGACACTATCCTAGCCTTGGCAATGTGTTTCCAATGGGGTATTGAAGCGAGAGGTGTTTCTGTTTTGATCAAGTTCAAATATCAACAAGCTTTCTCCAGAATGACTATACCTTTAACATCATCATTGCCATTTACTAAAAATAATTTAGTAAAATATTGATGCAGTTTTATCAATTAGTTATTAGAGAAAACACAACGAAAAGGCCAAGTTCCTTGACCCACCAAGGCTGTGTGGAAGTACAGTACGTTTGTATAGGAACAAGACTGAATGCTGCCTAGTCTCAGAACATGACAATAGACTGCTGTCTGAAATGGGGTCTGAGGACTGAAGGAAATACATGCTGATCTTCTTTGCTCCTCTCTGCAGCGTCTATTGCTTTCTCTCCCCCTATTGCCGATCATCTTACTCTACAGGAGGCCCTAATGATCTGTCTAGCCTAGCTGCGTACACACGTACACACACACACACACACACACACACACACACACACACACACACACACAGAGAGAGAGAGTGGACTGTTTGTATTAAAGAGAGAGTGGTGATAAATCACAAATGCTGGTTAGGAGTAAATATTTGCATGTGCTAATTAGACTCATTAACGGTGAGAGAGAAAGAGAGAGAGGGAGAGAGAGAGAGAGGGAGGGAGGGAGAGAGATTGAGAGAGAAAGAGAGAGAGAGAGAGTGAGAGAGAGAGGGAGGGAGAGGAGAGAAAGAGGGGGAGAGTGAGAGAGAGAGGGAGAGAGAGAGGTGGGGATGAGTGACGGCTTAAATACACACCACGGATCAGCCATCTAATTGGGGCTTTGTAATGCACGCACACACACAAACACACACTGTAACACTTTAGTGCATTGGTGTGTTCTGGCGCTAGAGAGCGGGATGATTAATATCTTAAGACGTGTGTGGATGTGTACACATGAACGCTTACAAAGGCAAACACACACACATTTAAACAGGGTCTTCACTGAACCCTTGTCACCTAAGAGGCTTTCAAGTAAATTGAAGTAGAGTTTAGGGTCCTGTTTGTATTAATGAATCCTCTATCGACTCTCCGTTATTACCTACAGTGGCCTATATGTGCATGTGATAATGAAGGCTAGCTACAGTATAGCGGCACCAATTTAGCAATAACACAAACAAAACAAAACACAGCATAGCTGTTAGCATTGCACACTGTCAGTGCTGGCTAGATTTGATTAGACTTTTATCAGCTGTAACTTATTAAAGAATGTTATAGCTTACAGCTACAGTACAATAATAGAAACAAGGCTCTATTTCCCATATGGTGCAAGGTTGGCGGTGGCGCGAACGCAGGCGTAGTGACGATTTCGTTGGGTGCAAGGTGGTTTATCTCTTGCCTGGGCACGTTTGCTCATTTTCCGTCTCGCAATGACATTGCTTGCTTTGAAATGTGCATGGTAGGACAGTAGAGGTGCCACTCAAAGTCAGGCGCAGCAGTACTAGCTTTGTGTCAAATAAAACCAAATATTGAGTTGGCTTCTTCGCCTGGACAGACAACGTCTTAGTACTGCTGACGCAGGTGTTGTGTGGTAGTTTCTCAGCTTCAGGCAATGGTGCACTAAGCACAGACCTGTCCAAAATTACACATGCCACATTTAAATGTACTGTAACCAATTCCTAGAATGTTGTCCTTGCTAAAAGAACATTTGTTTTACGTCCTTTAATTTAATAAACACTACATTTTCTACAAATATTTAAACAAATGCTTATAACGAACAAAAACTCAATGTATCAGTATATATTGCAATCGGTGTGAATGACAGACACATTGTGGGCTTATGCCACTCTCCTGGACAATTAAACAACCATTATGGCCATTATAATTGTGCTGCAGCATATTAGAATAAGGTTCTCTATTAACTGCAATATAGAGAGTTTTAATCTGTCAAACCAGGTTATTATCTAATAGTGACATGTAAAATCACTCTTTCATGTGCATACAAGATGCATGTGACCAGACACACTATAATGACTACAGCGTTGAACTAGAAGCTACCACCAACAGCCTGCCATAATAGTAGGCTACAGCCGGAGGATTCAAAAGCTACATCCATCGTCTGCAGTGGAGAAATCCACTAGCTCTGCTCAGCATGAGCAGTCAACATTCTTCATGTGCAGCGATTGTGAGCCTGGTACCCTGTGGATATTATATCGGACCAGCCTTTGTGTGTCTCTCTGTGTGTGTGTGTGTGTGTGTGTGTGTGTGTGTGTGTGTGTGTGTGTGTGCGTGCGCGTGTGTGTGCGTGCGTGTGTGTGTGTGTGCGTGTGTGTGTGTCTGATGGTTCTCTGTGACTCTCCACTCCAGCAAGCTTTAATAATTCACAAGTCTCTTTTAGCTCCCAGACAAACTGAGTTTTCTCCAGCAGGGTTTCAAGAAGGTGGCACAAAGGCTGCTTTGATTTGACTTGAGTCCAGTGGCACAAAACACACACCCCTTTACATGCATTCCCATATGTGTATATAAAAGACACACACCAAGAAGTTCGAAATTGCCGATATGGGATTTTAATACAGTCCCATGCATATCTGCTGTTTTACAGTTGCAGACATATTGGTATTGGTAGAGTGTAATATCCAGCATAATTACACCATTATATATTACCATAATGTACAGTACTACAATATATAATATAATATAATATAAATAACATGCATAATAGTAAAGAGGAAAAATCTGCGGAACCCACATTGTCATTGAGTTGCATGTGAATCTAAGAAACCTGATTGGATGAAGCAGCAGCACAGGTACAGTACACACATTGTGCAAACTATGCAGATTAAGCGTGATTGGTCGTGAGCCTTTACATCCAGCCGGGGAGGGGG
>JAODLL010055498.1:0-18675 GCA_026546735.1 Forbesichthys agassizii | reverse complement strand
TGCATTTATTGACTATTAATTACAAAAAAATTATAATATATAAATATAAAAAAATTATATATATATATATATATATATATATATATATACACACACACACAGTAAATATTCAAACTTCCTGGAACTATTGTGCCATAGGTTTAGCCTCTCCATGAACCATGCGAGCCTTGACAATTTCTAACTTCCGTTGGCGTAACTCTGTTATTTTCATGGCTCTGGGCAATATTTTATATAATATAAAAATCTCATGGGAGATATAGTTCACTCTGGAAATAGCTATCGCTTTCACAAAAACAGACTGCCCATAGTTTAGAGAAGACATAAAAAAATATTTTAACCAATATAGGTACAGTAGCGCATATAGGTAGAAAAGCATCTATTTTTTAGGGCCACCTGTTTGAATTGCCCCTATTTTAACTGCCTGTTCTACAGGACTGTATTGTACAATATTGTAACATTTAGTAAACAAATCTTGATGCTTGAATTTACAGACCATTTATGGCAACAGCAGGATTCCCATATCTTCATGTACACAATGATACTCATCTGTTAATGCAGGGTTGGGAAGTAACTGATTACATGGAATACGTTACTTGTAATTCATTACAAAAAATCAGTAATTGTAATCCATTACAGTTACCAGCTAAAATATTGGAATCAGATTAGAGGTATTTATTAAAAAAAAAAAAAAGATTCTAGGACTAGTTTCATATTTAAAAGGGAAGTTTGCAGAAGAAAAATGCACACAACAATCGACTGTTCCCTCATTAACCTTTCATTAACCTCAATCAATAACTGAAATTAAGTCCTACTTTAATCTGATCCCATGAGCAACATTTGATTTGATGCCGGCAACACAGTAAATTGCTTTGGATGGCATTTCAAAGAACAACATTTAGGTGTGAAGTAATCTAAATGTAATGGAATAACCAGATTATATTACTAAATTTAGGTAATCCAAAAATTACATTACTGATTATCATTTTAGTCTTCTAACTAGCAATTACAACATATTACATTTAGGAAGTAACCTACCCAACCCTTTGTTAACGTAATCTTTCACAAAGACCTTCTCACTCTGCACTGATGGCTCCATAGTCAACCCGCGACAGGGCTGCCACACAAACTCTCAGATACGTTTTTTTGTTGGCCAATCACGTCATCGCTTAACTGACAACATCTTACAGGATTTTGGAACCTTTTTTTTCTTATTTCCAATTTGAAAAAGAAAACTACCAGTTGCCTTTGCTATTTAAACAACATGGGCGCTGGATGGGAAAATTACTAGCAATGACTAGCGGTCTGAAACTAGTGAAGACACTGGTGGTGCGATGGATAAAGGCCTATGTGCTACATAGGTCAATATGTATCACTTGTTTAACATACATCATTAAACAAGTTAATCATTTACTTTCTGTGTGTGTGGATGCTTGAGATTACCCCATCACACACACACACCTTTCTGATGCTGTGGGAAGGTTGAGTTCGTGCTAATGATGTTCACACGGTGACAAGGCTCTGTAGAGAACCACAGCTGCCAGCTCCACTCTTGTCAAGCCATAGCCCCACACAGCACCACTGAGACTCACTGGTTTAGATTCCACATGGCATCATTTACCCCCGCAATGTCTCCACCATTATGACTCATTTAACAATGTGAAAATGGATGTGTGTGTTCGAAACAAAATGCGTATTGAAAATAAATAAAAGATATTGAAATATTTAAAAAATACAAGCTAGCGTCCCCTAGAGCTGCAGAAATTGTCACTTCAGATGCATTTATGTCGCATGAACTATTTTCTAGTCACCCATGATCATTTTTATGTAGATTATTTTTATGTAGATTATTTATTAAAATTTTTTTTACATTAATTAATATGTTGTTTGACATGAAATATGGCTCTGGTTCAATCAATCTTTATCCGAGTTATCCGGTAGTTACAGTATTTTCATTACCTCGGTCATAGAGTAAACTACACCTACTCTTCAATTTGATTAGCTATCTATCATTGTTCCACAGCACACCTCAAACCTTTACTTACTCCTTACTCCAAACTTTTCCGTCCCTGGGGAGAGGATGAAGGGAATGTTTACCCTTTAGTGTCTATTGTGGTTAAGGCCCCGAACTCCATTGTTCCCTAATCCAATAAGAAGGTTGCCTCCTTCATGTTCGCCCGTATCCTTCAAGGCAAGATCAAGTAAAGTCAAGAATACATGACTTGAGAGGTGGTGTGTGTTATATATTCAATATATAACATTGGTGTGTTATATATTCAGTATTGTAATGTTTTCAGATCAGATTTAAAGTCCACAGTTTGAAACAGTAATTACAGTAAATGAGAGCTGCTGTTTTAATGCTAACTGGTTGACCCAGAATGTATACTATGCTACATAGAACCAGGGTGTTAAATTCTCAAACAATCTGCGCAGAGAAAGTGGTTGGACCTTTCAAAAAAGAAGTACAGTACTTATTTTATTGCACAAGTAACAGCAGCAAAGGTTTCGGTTTGAATAAGAGAGGTTTCTTAAAATCTTCTAAGTGAATTCAATGATGTGTTCAATGCTGTGCACTCATTCATTATTTAAAATACATCTTGCTTGTTAATGTTTGACTGCATCAAGTCTGCTATGGCTTTCCTAATTTAAAAATATTGTAATTTTTTTTTTAATACTTTCTATGAGGACTGGGCATATTTAGGACTGATTCACTTTAGAGTAACTGACAGAATGCTGTCTGATTGTCCATAAAGAATATACATATATTATCCAACAACAATTTGGCATCTTATTGAAAAGAGTGAACATATGGATCTTTAGAAATCTACTTGAATCTGCCAAAACATTTAGTATGCCTAGGTGTCAACCTGCAGAAGGTTCCTTGTTCAAACATTTTCCTTATAAATGTTGCTGTTTTGTGAAAATGTTAAATGTAAAATTAAAATCTAATGAATGCAACACGTTAAAAAAAATCATACATAATATAATTTCTTTACAATATTATACAGTGATAAACACAGCTGTCCCAACACTGCAAAAACTATATCTAACTTGATTTTAGATGTAAAATCAAGTTGGACTTGTGTCCAATATAAATAAATGTCTTATCTAATGACCTAATTCAAGTGAATGTGCATGTTACGTCCCCAGTCCTCAGGGAGTCGTGCGTAACAGTGCACTTAGTTTAGGAAAGTAGTAAGTAAGTGAATTTCACTTACTGCATTGGCAGCCACATTTGCTCATAACTAATAATATTTGCACTTTTATTTGATAGGGTATTCTTTGCAGTGAACATTTCTGGAATGTTTTGCAGCCTTTTTAAATGAGTGTATATTTTCACCATAACAATTAAATTCACAAGGTAAAACATCACGTGTTGTTGTAGTGTTTCCAATATACAGTAGGGTGAATGGAATGTACAAATCACTCGATTCTGTTTTTAATTGCATTTCCGTAGTGTACCAACCGTATTGTAATTGTACTGTATACTGTAAATACAGTATATATAAAAAAAAATCAACATATCTTTACTTCACTGCTGAAATCCTCTTTTCCAACAATCAATTTTCCAATGATTTTAAGAAAGTTAATTAAATTCAGAGAGAGCAGTAATTCACGTTTAATGATGTCTTATATCCACTGCCAGGGATAATGGTTAAACATTTTTAATTTGTGTAATCATTACTGATTGAGTTGATGTTGTTATGCACGCTCTTGCGATATTTCACCCCTTCATCCTCTCAAACACATTTTTTATTGAGTCATTTTAGAAATGGTCAAAAGGAGAATAGCTAGGGTTGAGGCAGCACAGGAGAGAGCAGTGGGATATTATGTTTTTTACTGTGGCCAGAAATGTTACCCGTTGTGCCAAGAGCTGTTAGAGCGAGATTACAAAAGAACATTTGTCATATGAATGGACCATTTTTTTAGCCAAAGCAGGGTACACAACTGCAGCTAATACAAGTTATTATAGGCATGTACAGAATGTTTCAGGTGCTCTAATTAGCAAACGTTGACAATACTATTGACTAAATGTCAGTGCTTGCTCATTGGCACACCCCGGGGCGTTTTTAGAGTTTGAAGAGATCAGGGGCTTAGCCCAGACACAAACCCACCGAACCTCAAGCTCAAAATAGGCCTACATCTTAAACGCATTATCATACTGATGAGTTTTTGATCGAACACTGTTCTGTTTCAGTAACAACTCCTGTATCTATTTTCTGTTGATTCATACTATTTGTTTTCATGGTGTCTTCATAATATTTTACTAGCAATTGTTATATCTTGTTATATGTCTTTCCTGTCTTCTACTCTCTATGGTCTCTGTCTTTTGGTGTCTACATCATATATAACTGTCTCTTTCCTTGTTTCTCCATCATATTGTATACTATGTGTTGCCTGTCATTCCTGGTGTCTTCGTCTAAGCCTATTTGTGGTCTGTCTATATTTACATCACTGTATGTTGTCTGTGTGTGTCTGTCTGTCCTGGTGTCTCCATGACAATGTAGGCACTATGCTGTCTGTCTGTCTGTCCTGTTGTCTCCATGACAATGTAGGCACTATGCTGTCTGTCTGTCTGTCTGTCCTGTTGTCTCCATGACAATGTAGGCACTATGCTGTCTGTCTGTCTGTCCTGGTGTCTCCATGACGTTGTAGACACTACATTCGTCGTTCATCATCTCTAGCTATAGTATCTCTAGCTCTAGTGCTGTATATCTAGCCTAATTGACTGATAAAGAGTTTATTGTAATCATTTAATGGTAAAAATAACACTTTATAAATGTTCATGAACACATTTTTTCACTAAAAGGAAACTAATTTTAGATTAAAACAAAACCTTGTTGTTGTGTGTGGAGCCCAAACTAAACAGCAATTACGAAGTTATTGCTGTGGTTTATTTTATGATGTAAGAAATTTAGTTGATTCGTATTCTCCTTTACAGACAAATAGGCATAGGCTAAATGTATAATAAACGTACGTACTTTAACTGCTGTCATGCTGAGCACAAACCTCTAGCCGCTGATGTGTCTCTGTTGAGTAGTAGACGACAAACTACTGATTCAATCCTGTGCCCTGTTCTTTGTTTACTAATGTAACATTTAGCCTGGTTATGCAACTACTTGACAAACGTTATGCTGAGCGATATTGGCATTCACAACTTTATCTGGCTGCAGGGTTGCCAGATTCTATTGACAGTACAGGCTACCGCACAATCACCCGCAGACAGTAAATAAATCCGCCCAACCCAGTTTTTGCCCGCAAACTATCATTACAAATAGCCCAATTGGGCAGGAAACCTCCCCATCTTGCAACACAGTCATGGGTGCTTCTTTAGGTGTTTGTGTGTGTGTCTGAGTGGGCACAAAAGTGGGTGTCAGGGTAGGAGACAGTTGTGATAATGTAGAATTATTCTTATGATTGCAAGATACGCAACGTAAAGCAGACTTCTGTATAATTGCGCAGCTATGCCGTTATGCTAAATAATCGAGAGTACAAATAAATGTTTGCAATTGGATCAAAAGATCCGGGGCTGAAGCCCCGAACGTCCAGGCCTAACGACGCGCATGGGCACCCCTAAACCCTACATTCATAAAATGTGATTTTACCCTGCTACTGTACGGTATGACTCATCTGTGAAAAGAGGCCATTACACATTAAGGAGCTAGCAAGGGTTTTGTCAGTTGGCGAGTCAGTACTGGTTCATTGTGAAGTACTTTCATTCTCTAATTACCGTTCGCATCTCTTAATAAAATTCTTTCTTAACTACTCAAAACAACAAGAAAAAAAAGTGAATTTCACAGTGAAATATGTATTAGGATACAAGCAATTAACATCCTCAGCGTGAAATGTGAGGTTATGGGCACTTAGCATGAGTCGAACATTTTAGCTAAAGTTAAACTTTTCTCTCCAAAATACATCCATCTACTTTGTTTGTTCATCAACTTGACACAGCCCATGGGTAGTTTGGCCCAGAACAACTTTTGGCAAGGAGAGTTTCCTAGGAGGTAATTGATACCGATCCTAAATCCTTTAATCCAGTTGATTGGGCTGAACATCTGTCGGGCGGAGGAAGGAAGACAAGAACATGTGAAATGGTGGGCAGAGAGAGAGAGAGAGAGAGAGAGAGAGAGGGGACACCTTTCATGTTTGCATAGCCAGGAAAGAGAGAGGGATTGGAGGGGTAGCTGAATGAAGAAAAGAGGAGTAGACTAAATGAGAACAGAGAAGACAGACACGAAGAGCTGGCAGGGAAAACAAAACACCGCATGTGCGGCACATCAGCATGCACGCTGCTTTTGAATGTGGCTTTTCACTGTCGAATAAGACCGAAGAAATAATGTCAGGAACGTTGTAAAGTCTGTCTTCTGACAATACTATCAGAGAAATAAACGTACTTGTCAGCGGCATTGTTAAACTGCCAACATCTAAATGAAAAGAAACTAAAAATAAAAAAAGATTGTAATGGAATTACACACAAGAGAGTTTTTAATATGACATTTAACCCGTAATAATTATTCATTTGTTATAGGCCTATGTAGTCACGATACCAGAAATGTAGTAGTCGATACCAATCAAATTCCACGGTTCTCGATTCTCATTTCAATACCACGGGGAAAAATAAATATATATACACAACACACAGTATATAGTACAGTTATATATACAGTTATATATAAATAAATAACAGTATATGTAGCCTAGCTACTATGTTATATTGTACATGTTATTACAAGCTTGGTTATCTCAGTGTCTCAAGCTCATAACGTTGGTGAGACGTTGCCGTCAAAGATAAAGTAATGTGTCATCTCTTCTGAAGTGGGTGGCAATAATTATATTCTTGTGAGACGTGGGTCTCAGTAAATTGAAACTAGATTTGAGAACTGAATTTGAATTATGAGAACTGAATGTGGAAGTACTGTATGAGAGTTCTTCAGAATCTTCAGTGATTGTTAAATACAGTTTCAGAGAAAATCAATTCAATTTCAAAAATTGATTAAGTATTTCAGTGCAATTATTCGAGTAATTCTAGCAATTCAATTTGAGCAGAACATTTCTCTGCCCATACTAAGGGTCCAAAGCAGATTATTGAATTCCATACTTACATGGTTTTTCCCTATTAATTACAAAAGCTTTGCAATAGGCATCCAGTAGTACTGTCAATATCATGTAAAACCTGTGCAGTACACGAGACCTTAAAGTACCTGCACTTATGATTGTTTTAACATTTTTAAACAAAGCTTTAAGGGCTTTCAGCCATGACAAATCCAGCTGTCGACTTGCGACTGTATTATTTTCTTAGGCCTATGGAACACTTCGGTAGATAGTTAAAACATAAACATAAGGCAACAAGATTTTTTTTTTTATCATGGTGACAAAGAAGCTGAACATATCTTCAGCGTTTTAATTATTTAAGTGACAATTTAGTTGCAGGACGGTGGGGAAGTAACATCTACTGTACATCTAGAGTTATTACAAATATAAATAATGGGATACATTTACTGTATAAACACTGTTGAAAAATGTTTATGTGTTGTTTAAACCAATATAATAGCAGGCTACATAAAAAAAATATTATGTCTGTGTCGCAAAATCCCATAAAGATGTAAGGAGGACTGAAACAATAAGCCTGCACTTATCTGAACATGAATAGGCCTACATATATTTTACAAGCTATTAAACCAGCGTGCATTCATTCACTTGTGGTTTGCAAAGGAAGTCTGACAAGTGTTATGCAATAGAACAGCCCACTTGTCATGTTAACTGTGACCGTTATATGAGACATGTTGGTCACATGAAAGACACACACGCACACACACGCAAACAAACGCACACACACACGCAAACAAACGCACACACACACACACACACACATACAAACACACGCAAACAAATGCACACACACAGCGTACCAAACAATACAGCACACATAAAAACACACCACACTTCAGATTGCTTAATTTTGATCCATAGTGATTGCTTGAAGGCCTTCAGTTTGTCATCTGGAGAGCTTCACATCCTTGCTTGTGTTCAAGTAACAACTGAATTTACCAATCAGCTTTGTGCTGATAGCTACAGGCGTGATTTTGGTGGGACAAGAGCAGAAGCTACTTGAAAACAACCATGGCAATCCTACTTCTCAAACCAGTATTGCCTGGCAATACTTCTTTGTCGTGGACATTATAATATGATGCTTATTTTATTAGTTTTTTTAGAAGTTAATTTGATTTATGAAAACACTTGAATACTTAGTAAGACACTGCCCCATTGTTGTCGAGCCATTGCAAGACAACAGCGCTTTGGATACGGTTGCTACCCGAAGCTTTCAATCAATCGAGTTGTTGTCATTTTGGTGTTTACACCGATATCAATGAGATATTCCAATAAATATTCGTAATAATTGTTCTGAAATATCAGAAGTAGACAGAAATGACGACATATGCTTCTGTAGGCTAGGCTACTACTTTTGAGAGCTACAGAGTAGGCCTACATTCACAATATTTCGTCAGCGGAGTAAATCGTGTGGGAAAAGTTTGCTGGTCCCAATGCACGTACCTACAGGTAGTACAGTAGGCCACACGGCAGGGACCGCACGTGAAGGAACAGAACAGCTAAAACAATGTTCTTACAGGGTAAGTCAATATATTTATTTAGTAATTACACTCTATTTCATTATCTAATATATTTTGCTTGCAAAACTGGGTTCCAAATTACTTTAAAGCACGGGTTGCTACCCGACTTGGGGTCTCAAATAGTCAGGAAAACAGGAAAGCCGAAACAAAAACAAACCAGCAGCGTAATATTAATAGACTATGGTCCGTTGAGCTGTTTGAAAGGTCAGAAACACTAACACCGGGATCGTACCAGTGACTTTTAGATCACCTGTCACACTGCGCCACTGTCACCCAAGATAATACATTATTTCACATTTAAACAAACAATAACCGCATAAGGCCTATGTTTGACGAGAGCATTTGGCAATACTTTTACACTGGTGATGGCACCCTTGAAAACAACAATGACAGACAGAACAGATGGTTCATCCAATTAGCTGCCAAATATTTGTTTTTAATTCAAACCATTTCGATGGATGGCTCTCCAGATGGACTTGTGTCAATCCATGCGGCCTGTCAGGTTAAAAGTATCTAGTGGCTTTCATGGTAAACCTTCTCACAGTTTTCCAAACAAGCCAAAGCTTATTTCTTAAAACTTTTTCAAACATTACAATGTGTATCTAGTGTTATTTATAGCAACTAACAGTGAGTATAATTTAATGTATCAAGGATGCACGAGTCGGCCACTAGCCTATCCTGTCCCTTGAACAACAACGTACATCTGCATTAATAGTTAGAGTATTTTATCCTGTTAACCAGGATAAAACATTTAATATTTAGGCTTTACGGTGGCTCACTAAATATCTTCAGTGCCAGTGGTTAATTGATGGTATTCTGAACAGTATTGAAAGCCTATTGCGAGGGCTACATTTTCTTATAATGACGTCTAACCACTAATCGACAATAAAATCAGTTTTTAATCCTCCTGTCAGTAAAACAGAAGAGTGTAATTCACAACACTATATGATAACTAAAATAAAATAAAATAATTTCACCCACATCCATGCCCTGTTTCTTGCATCTTTTAACTTTATAGTATTTTAACCACCCCCCAACAAGCACAAACACACACCACAAGATGTATTGATGTATCTGCTTCTCCCTGACCTCATATATATAATTTTCATACTGTATCTCACTTAACTGATTTATCTCAGAGGAGTTTACTGTGATGTCAGACTGGCCTGTGTGCATTTGTCTGTGTGCGTGTGGGCGCGCTTGTGTGTGTGTGTACACGGTAGTCCTACGTGACTATGCCGAGAGGGATAGGGCTCGCCAGCTGTGCTGGGATACGAAAATGTAAATGTAATATCCTTCCATCAGCCGTCGTCAGCCTCAGTTACGTTCAGCAGAGGAGGAGAGACACTGACAGGTGTCCACAGCCACTTAACAAGGCTCCGTGTGCTGCGTCTTCAGAGCCCAGACATGCAGAGTGAGAAACGGTATTTGAAAGAGACAGCATGCACACTGCAAATTGGCATAATCGAACAGTATAGCAAGCTGCAAGGGCCAATAATGAATTGAGACCTGATGCGCCCCCTTTTGCAGCTTGTCCACGACGTTGTGTCAAACGCATGTTAAATGACTGAACAAATATTGCTTTCCAAAGTGAGACTGTTGTGGTAAACGTGCCTCACACTCCAGCACTGTCGGTTGATAGAGGTTCTCTCTGTGTCCCGGTCAGAAGGCATACAGTCACACACAAACACCACAACAATGGTGGTCTTGTTCATGGTTTTTCTGAAGGCTAGTGTGAGATTTTTTATTATTATAACTATGTTTGTTTTTTAAACTTTTGTACAATATGCCTTTTCTACATGTTATATATCTAAGGATATAATATGTGTGCAAGCAAAAACAGAAAATGTGGGAAACTCCACCAACTACCTGGAAAATGTACAGGAGAACAGGTGATATTGGTACGCCACTAGAGGGCGACTGAAGAATGTTCAGACCAGGAAGTGCACTTAGGGGCGTGGACAGGCCTATGTGCCAATAGCAGTCAAACAATGGAAGAAGAGTGAAACGGAATGTGCTCGAGTTTCCGGTGTTCACCGAGGAGGCTGGAGTCCACAGCTGTGAACATCTTGGACCTGCTCCATATATCACAGTGTTACATTGTCAAATGAGAGAAGTTGCCAAAAATGACGCCAATTTTGAACAAAACACTAGTCTGGTGGTAATTCTCTATCTAGCTCCAGTTGTCTAGTGAATTATATGAGAGAGTGATATATTGTATCATGACCTTAGATGTTTTTCATATTGTGTGCCAGTCACATGGTCTCTATGGCAGTGGCGGGCCGTGCATTTCACACCTTCAGTGATGTCCTACTTAGTTCGACTTCAATAGATACCTCTCATAATACCATAATTTATGACACCACGTGACCACGGCTGGAGAAATACTATACAGAAACACACTTACGCACTGCTGGGCATTGCGTCACCTCAATTGTGTACAAAACGGGCTATTTTCCAGCGCATTTAAAAATCAATAAACCCGCATTAGCAATTAAAACATCTCTACGTGGTACTGTCAAAACAAAAAAATAAAAGGGTATTTAAAATTAACTATCCAAAAAGTTTGAATACATCCACATAGAATACAGTCAGCTTTACGTAACAAGACTGTACACTAAATTGCAAAATCACAGTTTAATATCAGAGAGACACCAAGATGACCGAAGGAGGGCAAAACATTGAAAGACAACGTTGAAAGACACCAACAACGACATTGCGGGTTAAAAATATAATATATTAGATTTCTCTCACTGCTAATTAGGTGCGGCTCCAGTGCAGCTCGATTGATCTGCGTTGAACTCACAAGTCAGTAGGCTGCTATCCTCCTCCTTCTCTTGTTTTAGGGCAGTTAGTGAGTATCCAATCACAACGTGACGCCAGCTAGGTGGCCTACTGTCAACAACTCGTGATCTGATTGGCTATCGCAACTGTCTATCAACTGTATGTGCCCGTTCCCTTACAATGCACAGACGCCAGCATTGTAGATTCTGAAGGCGTCAGGCAGATTTCATACAGCCTGGCAACACAAGCTAGCTGAATTCTAATTGGATAAAAACTAACCAAAAAGCCACAGGAACATGAAGAGAATTTGTATAATGTATAACATGTGTAATCATTTTTATATATTTAGGGAAGTAAATTCTAAATTAAATTAACTGTTATCAAATTATGATCTTGATTTTTGTTAGGCCAGCAGAGAAGGCCTTGCTGGCCTTGACGGCCCACCACTGCTCTATGGTGTCTGTGCTTGTTGTAGAGGTGGGATAAACATGAATGCATAGCTTAAAGAACATGTCAGGTTCACTCTCCAGACAGTGCCGTTTGACCAGTGACACTGGATTCCATCTGGAGTTGGTGGAACCAGCAGTCTGTTGTTATCCACTTTTGCAGTAGAAAAGTCAGGGGAAGAGTGAACACACATTTTCCATTGAGATGCTATATTGTATTATCTCTGGGCGTTTTCGACTCAAGTTGTTTCCAGGTCGCCTACGTCATACCTAAACCACTACCCAATAATTTATACGACGCTGATTGGCAACACGCTAGGTTAACCGGGCCTGAAACACAACGATTTCCAAGCAGTCCAGATTGATTCTGGAGGCAAAGTGAAACTGAAGCTTGCGAGATCGCAATGGTCTCGCGAGCTAACTGTACGTTCTTCTTACATACAATACGTATGCCATTAACAAATATGCACAGTTAATGGCAGGTCATACTTAAATGTATCAGTGTCTAGCCTGCACATATTTTAGTATTCTCACATATTCAGTGGTGAACAGTGAAATGAGTCACTCTGCCAGGCAATAGCAGACATGCTTTATACTGTACAGACCATTGAGATATTGCCAACATTCTTCCAAGATATCCTGTCATTTTAGCTGGCAAGACCTAAGGCAGATAAGACAATGTCTCTCTGGAATTACATAAGTGGAGTGTGTGACAGACAAACTAAATAATGTATCCTTCCGTTCCCACTGTGAATGCATTATCCTGCGGTCAGAAGGTTGCTAGTTGATTGCGCATATCTAGCTTGACATATTGTACATGTTTCTTCTTGTTTGGCCAGTCATATCTCTCCCTAAACGTATTACAAGCCAACTAGTCTGAATTTATATAAACATGTAATTGATCCTGAATATTAATCCACAACATTAACTGGAAAAATCTGGAAAATGTGCCTTAATGCAGCAGTTTAAATGTTCAAATATTAAATTGACTTGCACAATGCCTGTGCTATGACCTTTTAATTGCACCAGAGGTGGCAAACCCACAAACCATGACAAACTATTTCTGAATTTTCAAAAATGTTCAGGAGGTAAATGAACGCGATGTGTGTAGAGCGCCTAATGGCTGCATATTGGAGGAAACTTTCATGTGGCGATAGATAAACAGATGCTAAACAAGAACACAAATGTTCAGCGGACCGCACTGATGTCACGATCACCATGGCACAACATCTGGCAGCTACCAAGCGCATTACTGCAAAGCAACATTCGGCGGGCATGCGATAACATAAGGATGGATGAACACAATTACCTGTGCAGTATATCACATCTATTTCCGTCTATTTACATTGCAGGCAGCCATGTGTTCAGAATATTTAATTACACCGAGGTAGTGCATGCCGGTGGTGGCATTTCAGAGCCCTACTGAACTGTATTCATCTCTGCTGAAGTTCCGTCAGAAACCCCGTGTTTCATCAATCATCAAACTGCACCTTCTTTCCCCTCTTAAATGTCCATGTATTTATCACCACAGGGGAAATACATATATGAATAGGATTGCATACAATAGGCACACTGACAGCAACACAAGAGTCCTTCTAACCCTCTTACATGCTTAGGTCAGCGACTCACTTGAAGGTGGTCATGATTGCTCAATAGTCTATTTGGCAGGATTTTGATTAAAATGAACCTGTGTGACCTCCCTACAGTTCTCCAACTACAATTGGTTGCCAATAATTCAAATAATGTAATCTTGTTCTCTGTACAGTATGTGTTGTACTTAGTGTAGCTATATTTGCCAGCCCTCTTAACCTTGAGTCTATGACTATGCAATACTTTACCACTTTTTTAAGTGATTGGCAATATATTACAACATGTGTTGTTTATGTTCACAACAGACAGCAGACCTGTTTTAGTGTACATCCTCTATGACAAATCATTGCAAACGGCCTTGTTTAATAACATACTGTATAGTATCAATATAATTATGTCTACAGTATATGGTACTTTTTGGTATTGTCTTTGCCAGATGTTACACCACTTTTATCTACTTCCCCTTGTTTTGTTTTTATGTCTTTACTTCACGAAGGCGGCCAGTGATTTCAGGGCCGATAAACACTTTCACGAACAGGGCTGAGAATGTTCTGCATTTGAACGGGCCTAAGATAGCTCTTTGAGTGGGCCAGCTATTGCTAAACATGCATGTTTCTACCCAGAGGCAGTAAAACAAAAAAAAAAAACATTTTTTACAGAGGAAGCACATCGGAGCATGCATAATTTCTTAACACTGTGCTGTGTATTTGCGGCTCTTGTTGAGATGTAAAACCATTCTGGAACTTGTCAAACTGGATTTGGTAAATGATCATGAAATCTTTAAGGATAACAAAATTATACGATTAGTCTTATAGCCTGCAGATGGTTCTATTAGAGCCAATCCCAACTCTACTCTACTCTGGGAAATACAGGAAATTATTGGGTGTCTCATCTCATCCAATAATTGTCCTTGGTGGAAACAGAAAGTTACCCCCACCCCACACAAAACATAAATAGAATTAAATAAATATTTTTGTGTGGCAAGAATACCAGTGAGCAAGTAAACTCAGACAACAGTGTCAGATGATAAAATATGTTTACGAAGTTTAGCATGTGTCTACATCAACCTTTTACCAGGGATCATTTTAACCCATCTTGCTAAGACTAGGAGAGCCGCATGCTAGTAGAGACCAAGTGGGAACCTCCGGTGTTGAGAAATGAATATAATGCCAAAACCTGCAGTTCCTCGACTGGCCACTTGAGGCTGGCTGTTAAAAGGAGTAAATCCCCATAGACTCCAATGTTAAAATGTCCAGCTTCACAGCAAAATGAAGCATGTTCAAAACCTGGTTTAAAAAAACGATTTTGGTCTCTATGGCTAAACTCCCCGTTTATGACAACTGTACAGGGGGTGACATTTGTTACAAGTCATCAGTTTAAAATATATTAGCCAATAATTTATTCCTCTATAATGGCTAGGGAAGCGTTACAGGCGGAATGAGGTAGTGCATAGATGGCCACGGCCAAAGCAGCGCAGCGCGTTATTCAAACCTTTTCTTTAGAAAAGCTGTGGGTGACGTCACGCATTGGTTTGTATGTTAATTTATACATACAGTCTACGGTCTAGACACACTGACATACCTCTTCAGCTTGGGACTGCTCGAATGCAAACTCCATTGTCGGCACCGCCAGCCGGTTGGCAAAGAAGCTTGTGTCCCCGGGCAACTGCAGTGAGCTGTCGCTGGGCCCTGGGCAGTTTCCACCATGAATGCAGCTCAGCAGTTGCCTCTAGAAAAACAAACGAGACAAAAAACAAGGAGGTGGTTAGTGAGTGAGTGAGTGAGTGAGTGATGAAGAGGAGTTGAGATGGAGAGATGGTAGAGGAGTGGGGGTAGGATAGGTGAAGTAGTCCAATGTAATAATGATTTACAATTTTGAAGTTTGTGGTTGAGAAATCAACGTCAACGTTATAGCACGAGTTCTTTTTTAATTCGACTAGGAGGTTCTTCATTGGTTGCTTAAAAGGTTTGAAGACCTTTAATCAGACTAGGCAAACGGAAGTTCCCACGCAATAGTGCTATTCAAAATGAGTGGACCGCCTCATAAACAGAAGTTAACCCAAGGTGTCGGTGGCTGCTTGCACAAACAGCTCCAGAGGTTTTGAGAAATAATAAGAGAGGAGAAAAATAAATAAATAAATAAATAAATAAATAGCGCTAAGAATAAGCCGAGAGGATCAGCTGCTAATAAATGCTTCGGAGGAGGCAGCGTTATGGATAAAAACCAGTCTCCGCCGCACCCCCCCTCTTCCTTGCTAAACAGTTTACTGAAAGAGGGGAGGAGAAAAGTAGGGGATCTATTATAGGCGAGGAGAAGGAAAGACAAATGAGAGAGGAATGGAAATATTACAAAAACAGTTGATGGTGATAGAACAAGCTGACAGGAAAGAGGACAAAAGACAAATGTTTGGAAGTAACTGAAGCCGTGTCACACAAGACAAAGTCAAATAATATGTACAATTACCGTAATGTCTTTGTGTAATAGCTTAACCCAAATGGCACTAAACTGAAGTTTAATAAAACAAAACATTGTCTGACAGCATTCCTGGCAGCAGTTCTAATGGTTGACCGCACTTCAATAGATATAATCACATACATACAGTACATACACACACATACACACACAATTTAATATAGGCTACAGCTTTACTGAACAATGCTCCACTCTGATAAAAAGGCCCTCATGTTCTGTACATTGTGTATTTCACACTGCAGCCTGCAGTGTGAGCTCAGCTGCAGGCATCCTAGTCTCAGCCTCTTCCGTCCATTAGCACTATGTCACATGAGCAACTCTGTGCTGAACGTCTGGTACATATACCTCTGTAGTCTCAGCCTCTTCCGTCCATTAGCACTATGTCACATGAGCAACTCTGTGCTGAACATCTGGTACATATACCTCTGTAGTCTCAAGCTCTTCATTAGCACTACGTCATATAAGCAACTCTGTGCTGAGTGTCTAGTACATACAGTAAAGTATACCCTTGTAAGCTTGACTGAATTTACAGAAGTGAGGACAACAATTTTTATTTGCTATTTGCATTGCAAGTCTGTATCCATAATTACATTACATTATACAACGCTAATGCAGTGCTTTATTTACTAATTTCAGTTGTTTTAAACAGTAACAGTAGCCTATTATCTAACAGATAAACAATACCTGAAAACAGCCAGAGCCATGTTGGTAAGTTTCTCAACAAATTCAAAGCCATTGAGTTACGTATTTGGTCTTTGTGCATGTAAATCAAAATGCCTCTCCTGTCAAGTAGGCAGATCTGGACGCAGTTAGCCAGCACTGTGCCCCAGACTTTACGTACATAAAGGCTGGCTCTGCGAGACTACAAGCAAGCTTACAGAGAAAGACATAAAAAGCCAGAAAAGGCAGAAAGGGCCTTTTAATGACTTATGGTGAGAATTATAGGCCTTTAGAAGACGGTCACTAGAGACTGAGTGACAGGCGACATCATAAGGTACATTAAGTACAGGCAAAATATTAGATTTGTGTCTAATGTGTCACATTTAACAAACCAAAAATATGTAATATCACATAAAAATAGTCACCTTTGATTCCGGTGTTCTCTATTTATTAACCTCTCGACACACATTACTATTGAGCATACTGTGTACAGTATGTATTAGCCAAACCCTTAAAATGCTTACCTTGTGAAACCCATTAGGAAGCCCAGAAGAGCTTTAAAAAAAAGTAATAAATAAAACACATGCGCACAAAGTTAACTATACATTGTTTTGCATTGAGAACAATGTGTTTTCATCACAGGAATTGGTTGAATATTCCTCCATAGGGCTTTGACTGTATTATACAGTACATTGCATATTTTACATGGTCTGTTCACTCTTCATTGCAAAGTTGTGTAAAATGAAATGGGGTGGTTTCTTGTGACTGGAAAATGATGGTAGAACATCTTGAAACAGACTTTAGAAGCTGCTTTTGCTTTGTTTTACATGGATCTATCAAGGCTGCGCCTTTGATCGAGCTCGTATACTGTCTTTTGATCAGTTATAGCTGCAGGGACCAAGTACTATATCATGACGTCTATTTTATGCTTTTCCTATAGTTTCATAGTTTGATTTTACTAACAACAGTAACAATGAGCACGAGTAGAGGATTTGAATTTAGTCATGAATCCACAACACCAAATTGCCACGCTTTGTGTAACAGATGACAAGACTAGAAGCCACTACGGGCACATACATATACTGTACGAAACCATACAATACACAAACTTTACTTGACCTTAGTGATTTTCACACTCAACACTCTGTAGGGTTTAGCAAGAATGATGTTTTCCACACTCAAAAAAACATCCACTATGTGGCACTTCTGTGTGCGAGAATGTCTTGTTAATGACAGAGGTCAGAGGAAAATGGCAAGACAGTCTTGTCAGGTAGAGGACTACGATCATAACTCAAATAATCCCTGAATATTAACACAGTGCTATGCAGGAGAGACATCTCCTGTAGAAGAAGCCGATATTCTGTACAGACGGTGTGTGCGTGGTCAGTCAAAACACATTGCAACAAAACACTAGCCCTACCTGCTCTTAAGCACTTGATAATTATTGTGTTATGTCACTTTTGATAAATAAACAGTTGCAAAAAACTTTGTAAACTAGAAATTCACAGGGCTGTGGTTATCCAATAATATTATAGTAGGCTTGGGCTAAGCTGAGCAGGTAAAAAAATATTCAGTACTGTTAAAGTGTAACCGCACCCTAAAATGTTATGTGTACACCTCAAATTTTTTGAGCTTTACACAAAGTAATAGGATTGATCACACAAATTAAAATAGAACTACAGTATACTTATCAACAATTATCCAAAGGGACTATTGTGACGGTATAGTGGGTGTATACGGTTAGGTTTCTGTCTTAAGGACACTTACAGATAAACCAGGCTTCTTGGGGCTTGTCTATAGTGCTATATATATATAGGGAACACTAAGGCAACACTAAGATAACACATCCTAGATCTGAATAAATGAACTAATCGTTTGAAATACTTTTGTCTTTACATAGTTGAATGTGCTGACAACAAAATCACAAAAAATATCAATAAAAATCCAATTTATCAACCCATGGAGGTCTGGATATGGGGTCACACTCAAAATCAAAGTGGAAAACCACACTACAGGCTAATCCAACTTTGATGTAATGTCCTTAAAACAAGTCAAAATGAGGCTCAGTAGTGTGTGTGGCCTCCACGTGCCCGTAT
>JAODLL010055487.1:0-10489 GCA_026546735.1 Forbesichthys agassizii | reverse complement strand
TACATACTGTATATACATGCACACATATGCATTATATACAGTACATACTGTATATACATGCACACATATGCATTATATACAGTACATACTGTATATACATGCACACATATGCATTATATACAGTACATACTGTATATGATAATTCTGCTGGAGAGGAGTTTCATTTATTTAAATTGTGTTGTCTGACAGTGTGTGTGTGTGTGTGTGTGTGTGTGTGTGTGTGTGTGTGTGTGTGTGTGTGTCCTCTCCAGCAGACGTATCAACCTATAACAAACCTGTTTACATATTCATACACTCCAGCATCACATTTGTGGGACAACTCTGTCTGACATTTGAGTCACTGTTAGAAATGGGACTGATTGTTTATCTGGTGTCGAGCTATTTTATTCCAAAAACATTATTAAATGTTTATAATACTTAAGGGCAGGCCAGAGTGACAGCCAATTTGTCAAAGCCTTTCATCCTTCACTGATCAGTAGAGTAATATGGCACACATTGTTTTGATACAGCAGTGGTTACTTCTGGTGACTTGTACTGGATGTGCAACCAGGTCAGCTAAATACAGTTTTCCCAAAGGCATAATTGACACACACTGGCATGCAACAGTAAAAAGATCAACTAAGCTGCTTAATGGAAAGCAAGCTTATTCTTAAGCTGGTTTGGCGATACCTTACCTCTTCTATTTTCCTCTGCATGTCCTGAAGCTGGTCCTCCCATTCCTGCATCTCAGAGTCAAAGCCGTCCAGGAGCTCTACTCTATCTTGTCCCCAGCCCCGGGCTCCATGTTCCAGCCCACGCTGCAGGTCAATAGCAGCCATGACACTAGGCCAATTGATTCCCAGAGGCTTTGTTTAAAGATAGTCACGTTGTGCCTGCTGTGTCACTTTTATGCAAAATGTCACCTCGAGGTTATAGGGAAGGATGGGTGGGTTGAGAACACTGAAGAGAAAATAAAAGGGAGAAAAGGAAAATGTAAAATAAATTTATGGTTTGAATTCATGCATGTACACAGGCTTATCAATTCGGCAGGTAGGGACATGAGTGACACGTGACAACATGACTGCTATCAGCTTGGTCACTTCAGCCCTCAATATTTTAGAAGCATTGTAAAAATACGTATATAGCGCGCATTGCCGTTATGCGTTCGGGAGTCGACCTCGAGTCACTTTAGAACAAAACGAAACTGGACCATTAACGGCAGAAATGCGTCTCTTACTCAGTTTTTTCAATTCAATTTCAGGTGGGAACATGCGTGTTAAGTGAATATATAGCTATCAGCATGGTCACTTTAGCCCTCAATGTTTTGAACGGAACATTGTAAAACGAAATATATAAAACATGCATTGCCGTTAAGCGTTCGGGAGTCGACAACGAGGCACACTTACGCACACAACGCAAAATGGACCATTAACGGTCATGCGTCTCTTACAGTTTTTTCAATTCAAATACATTTTAATTTAAACACCCCTCCTAAAGCCGGCGCTCCGGTGTGCTGCATGCTGGCATTATAATATATAGGTCACCCCTCCATAATCACCGATATGTTTAATTAAGCAGATCTTATCTTACGACCTGCAAATGTGAATATAATATCCTTGTCGAAAGCACGCGAATATTCGAGCCAATTCCCTCCCACTTGGTGATGTAACAGTAAGATTGCGATATTTATAAACCTGTAACTACGCATCGTTATGAATTTATCCCATGCACAGTGGATGTGAGAGTGTTTTGAGAATGGATCAGACTGTGACACATATTTAATTAATAGTGTCCTGTAAAATTATTTTGTATTACACTCTCTAATTGGTCACGCCCTGTGGCAATTAATTAAATATAATAACATATTGTATCTCAAGTAAAAAAATATGCTGTTCATGAGCATTTAATTTCTCGTACTTCACGGATAATCAAGACACGCCTGTAAACCAACCAGTGTCCTTACCGTTTTCAAAAGTATAATTCTCGGCGACTATAGAATAGAGTTCCGAGATGTGCGCAATGAGCGCGCCTTCGTCCACTTGTAGCCAAATCCACACGCCGGCGCTTCCTCCGTAATTTTCTTCTACGTTAAGTTCTGCGTATTGGATATAAAAAGGGCTCCCTCCTTATCACGCCTCGGTAGCTAGTTTAAGTCTGGAGCAGGTATGTCGACTACTGGGTAAAGTAAACAATTTCTGTTCCAGCGGGGTACCCGGACTTTATAGTGCGTCTGAATGTTTACGCGGGCTCGTCATTGGAGCCGGGATCAAGTATCATAATGTCAAATTTATTCCAGCATTTGAAGTCTCCCGGACAACTGTCGTCACCAGCATCCTGTCTATAATTACTGGGGGCTCACGGAGAGAGGGAAAGTGTTTACATAGCTATTTCAGCTGCTGCAATCTCTTAGCCAATGGGCTTCTCTGTTGCTACTCTGTTTTAGGATGCTTGGCAGATTTGCCTTGTGACCAAGCTGAGGTGCAATTCATTTTTCCATCGGATGCCATATGTATGTATGTGACACTATGAATAAAAACGTGTCACGGTCAATAATCTATTTTTTAGGAGTGATAGTCTCATGGAGACAGCTGCCAGATAAGTTCCTGGCATGACACGAAAATAACAAAAAACAAAATGTAAATATATACACTATATATTAGATAAACAAGTCAGCTATATCTGGAACAAGTAATTAAATAAATGTGTGATAAAGGTAACGTCTTACTTCAGAGTTGAATGCACGCTAACTACAATTCAAGGTGTCCCCTTGAAACCGGCAGCAGTGATGTACACTGATGCGATCAAATAAGTGGTATTATTTAAATTTAACAGCACATTGTGATATACAAATAATAGTTTACCTTTCTGCTAATGTAACAGTGAGTCGGTAGTGGTGTAAAATTTACTGTATTTCTGTATCAATTTATTAGAATGATCTGGAATCTCAGGTGTAGCCGTGCAACTCACCTTCCCAAGAGACCGTCGGGAAGAGAAGTGTGTTATGGGTAACGTAGACTCCAGTGTTCAAGCCTAGCCATGCTTCCTTCACTGTGCGCCTGTGGCCATTGAGTATGTATGGGGTGTTGTGGTAACCTTGGCGATGAATGTTGGGGGAACAAAAATCAACAGAGCAAAAAAAAAAAATAAATAAAAAAACGAAACACAAACAAAGGATGGTACTAAATATTGGACGTGCGCATCACAGAACAAAGAAAAGGGTGAAAAGAAAAACTAGTTTGAAGATGGTGGTGTAAGAAAGAGAAGAGAATAATACAAGAATGAGGATGAGTAAAATGATTGGCTGGAACATCTGCACAGAAGAAGAGGAAAATAAAAACAACAAATAAAAGGAAGGATTGAGTGAGGAACATATTGTAAGCACGACTATTAATCAACTGGAAAGCGTTGACCTGTCAGTCTCCCCTTAAGACGTGGGTTCACGTCACACAAAACTGTTTACTGAATTCCCCCTGGGAATCAATAAAGGACTACGCACGGGCTTACGCACGCAAACACACACACACACGCATGCAGACGCACTCTCTCTCTCGCTCACCGACAGCGGCTCCTCTGTGTCTCTGTGCTGGAGCTTGGGCACCTCCAGGCGGTCTATGAAGGCCTGCAGCTCCTTGCGGAAGGCCTTCATCTGGGCGTTGATGCGGTACAGCAGCTCTCGTTCCCTGAGCCTGCCGCCCCCCCTGCCTCTCGCCTCCTCCTCCTCCTCCTCCTCCAGCTCCCGCTCCTCCCCAAACCCGTCCGCCCCCTCCCCATCCCCCTCCTCCGGGCCCCCCCGGCCGAACAACAGCAGGTCGCCGTTGGAGACGCGCAGCCTCGCCGCCTCTGCGATGACGCCGGCCGTGTCGGCGATGAGCCGGTCGACGGTGCGCGCCAGCCTCTCCGCCTCCGCACGGATGTGCGTCACCTGCTGCCTCTCCCGCAGGCTGAGTCGTCCGC
Source organism: Forbesichthys agassizii (assembly GCA_026546735.1). Taxonomy (NCBI): domain Eukaryota; kingdom Metazoa; phylum Chordata; class Actinopteri; order Percopsiformes; family Amblyopsidae; genus Forbesichthys; species Forbesichthys agassizii. Next base: position 6,556 of record JAODLL010055487.1, on the reverse strand, counting down.
CGGGCAGGAAGCGGGCCATGCCCGAGCAGGGGGAGGGGGCCTCTGGGCCCGTGGGCGTGTACAGGCCTCGTGTAGGCGTCAGGCAGCGGCCGCCGCCGCCACTGTCAGTGCGGACCTCGTCCGGGTCGCTCTCCCCGCCCACGGGGCCCTCGCGCTTGCGGTGGGGGGGCAGCAGGCGGCCGGATGCGGCGTCGTCGTCGCTCTCGCGGGGCCCGCCGCCGGCGTCACTGTCCGCGTCGCTGTCGCGGGGACTGGGCCGCAGGGAGAGGTGGGAGGCCAGGTCGTAGCGTTGCATGTTGGAGAGCAGCACGCGGTTCTCGTACTGCAGCTGCATCACCTGGAGTGGGACGCACACAAACGCAGCTCTGTGGATTTAGCAAGCTAGCAGTGTCACTAGCAAGTTCGCAAACTAGCATGCTAACATGTTCCATTTTGACTCATTTTAATAATGCCCATAATATTCAAATAGCTGTGCTACTGCATGAGCCAGCAGGGGTGTTTGCATTTTGCCTGTCCTTTTTGGTGAAACCAACCGACGATGTTTGTCACTGATGCTAATGTCACACCTAGATGCCAAATTCTAAAAAAAAACTAAATAAATTATGATGAAATATGAAATAAGATATAAATAACCATAATACAAATGTATGTATTAAAAAAAAAAGTTGTTGCTTTCGTTGTTGTACCTATATACTTATATTTGTATTTACAGTATGCTAGGCTATCCCATTATTAGCCCAATTACATGTCTGCAGAATAGGAGGGATCTGTGATGGTAAGTAATTAAAGGCAGGGTCAGTCATTCTTGCTTTGAGCTCAAATTCCTCTGGTCCACTTTGCTGGAACACCAGCGATGTTCGCCACTTTGTTTAAGTTCCAATTTACAGTGTCAGGGCTGTGTAGAAGTATTAGATTCTTTATTCAACACGCACAGAGAACGGTAAACTAGCGAAATGCAAGGAGATATTTGTTGAATTTGACAAAGTGTATTAGCTTACAATTAGCTTGCAATAGTTGACTATACTTTTAACTATCGGCCATTGTATTTCATGTATTTCAGTATTACTAAACTATACCTTTCCACTCAGGTCATTAATCTGCATCCTGGACGTCTTCAGCTCGTCCTGCAGGGCGTCCACCTTGGCCCCATCAAGCACGGTGCCGCCCCCTCCTGCGGTGGCCCCGTGCCTGCCGCCCCCCTCATGGGTGCCGGCCTTGAAGCGTAGCTTGTTCAGCTCCGCCGTCACCCTCTTGTTGCGCTCCTCGGCATCCGCCAGGTTCCTCCGCAGCAGCTCCGCCTCGTCCTCCACCAGTTGCAGCTGCTGCCGCAGCTCCGTCACGTCCTCTGCCAGGCCCCGCTTCGCCCCGCCTCTGCCCGCCTCCCCGCAGCCTCCGCCCCCCTCGCCTTCCCCTCGCATGTCGTCCAGCTCGGCCCGCAGGCCGCGGTTCTCCACCTGTGGCCAGGGAGAGTCCTCGGTGTTTGCATTCACACCAATATTACGGTGTTTGCCCTTCATTGACCTATCCAACCCCGCCCCTTTCTCTTTTCCTACATAGTTACTGTAACTAGGTAGTTACTGTAACTAGGTAGGACAAAACACCATAGAAAGCCATTACAGGAAAACAGGCAGTTGGAGAACATGCAAAAAATGGCGGGACTTGGGAGAGGTCACTTCCGCAAATAACAATATTGTTTACATGTCTACTTATAATGAATATTCAACTAACATGGCTACGTATTCCGATTTTTTCTTCGTAATGCTGCAGCCTTTAAATAACTTAATGGCCCTAGAGAGAAGTTTCCCTACTGCATTAATGCTCTAAATATGGAAAAGTGGAACATCATGGAGCCAACAAAATTTGATATTTGGACTATGGAGTATTCTGCTTCTGTTTTAAATGTGCTCTTTAAATATGGTTTATTATATTATTATTATTATTATTATTATTATTATTATTATTATTATTATTGTAAAGTTCTTTCTTTTTCATTAATTGTTTGTTTCTTCTTCAGCCGAACCTCTACCTGAACTCATTGGTTGCTATGCAGGCTCCATGGCAACCAATTAGCTAGTGAGTCATCTATCTGAAGCTTCTTTTGAAGATGGCCGGTTTGCTTTGAGGCCAGCATGATACAGCAGAACAGCACCAGTATTGGCTAGTCTAGTGGGATTAACGTTCTTTACTGCTCTCACCTCCAGCTCAACAATCTTCCTCCCCAGGATGTTGGCTTCCTCCTCCACCAGTCGCAGCCGTAGCTTCAGCTCCGATTCACGGGTGGTGGGCGGACCGCCGGCCTCTCCTTTGGGATGGGGACTGTCCAGGTCCCCGTAGAAAGAGCGGTACTTCTGAAGCTCCTGCTCCAGGCGGTCCTTCTCCTTGTCGATTTTTGCCGCCTTCTTCCTCATAAGGACCGCCTCCTCTTTGATAAAGGCTAGCTGGCATTTGAGGTCCTCATTGTCTTCCTAGAAATGTGTTCACAAAAATACATGAGTTAATAATGCAGTCTTATCTTATTTTATCTTATCTTATCTTATCTTATTTGATCTTATCTTATCTAATTGTATCTAAGTTTATCTTATCTTATCTTATATTATGGGGTGATCAACACTACAGTAAATTCCCCACAACAATTTTGAAGTTAGTGGATACCTTAAATTAGGTCAGGCAAAACCAATAAAAATGAATGAATATGAATGAATTATGAATTCATCAACCAAAAGTTATTCCACAATAAGGTCTCACCTCAGTCGGCGCATGTGCTTGTTTCTTTTCTGCCTTCTGGATGTCTTTGCTTCCTCTTCTCTTCTGAGACTAGTGTGACAAAATGTACATGATATTACTGGATGTCTGGGTTTTAAATGTATCGCTACATGTGCAACATGCACCTGATCAGGTCGGACTGACCGTACCTCTTTGGTTTTGTCTATTTCATTCTGCAGGGCTTGCTTGGTCACCTCCACCTCTATTAGTTTCTGTCGCAGCTTCTCATTTTCATCCTCCGTCTTGGTGCGTTTCTCCTCTACGTTTTCCAGTTCGTGGTGCAGCCTGACCGACACATCTTTGGCTACCTGCGGTGGACATAGCGTGGTAAATGTCAGCAGTAAAGCTCATATGCCTTTGACCTGAATTATATTAAGTGTAAAAAAATACAAAATACAAAAACCCTAAAATACAATATCACTAACGTACAACAACGTAACAACAGAATATTACATTTTTAGCTAAAGAGTTGTTTTACAAAAAGACATTAACCTGATTACAATGAGGACGAAAACATTGTTCAATATGCGGTATTTTACAACAGTAAAAATCATAGTAGTAGGCTACACATGCAACATGAAAGGATTATGCAATGGGATGCTTAGACTGCTAATGAATGTCCGTAATGTGAGTCAAAACAAAGTTTCCATAAAGGTGTATTATTGTGCAACGACAGCCTTGCTCTCCTGTTGTTTAAAACACACATGCTCTCCACTCTGTACCTTGAGGTCTTGCTCCAGACTCCTTAGTAACTCCTCGTCGATTTCTCCTGTCTGGGCGTAGCGCAGTCGCTTCCTCTCGGCCTTCCGCAGACGATACTGCAGGATCCGACAGTTCTTATTGGCCCTCTCCAGCTCTCGCCTCATCTCTTGCAGCTGACAGGTGTCCTCTTCGTAGAAGGTGTCTCGCATCTCCTCCATCTCTGTCCTCATCTCCTCGATCTCACACTAACAGGTACACAGTATACGTGCCTTGCTCAGGAGAACGCACGACCAGCAGTGGCAAACACACACAAGTCTCACAAGTCAATAGCCCGATATGTTGTTTTAAGGGATTATTTTAGGGATTACATGTGCTTTCTGGATACGAGGCATATTCATCTTAAACTGCATATACATCTCAAAGAGTATTCTATTAATGTTCTGAAGACAAATTGGATTGATTCTATTTGTACTAATTCTGATCTGTGGTCAGTATTTCTGACTACAGCTAGTGTTATTTAGCTAACACTTTAGTTCTATTTGTTTGAGACTGGAGGATCTTCTGTGGACATGGAAAAATTCAATAAAGAGATCAATTACATCTCTCTCTCTCTCTCTCTCTCTCTCTCTCTCTCTCTCTCTCTCTCTCTCTCTCTCTCTCTCAGTAGCCTAATGACACTGCAAACTGGCGTGTGGGCACCTTTAGTTATTCTAATAGATCAAAGTGAAATTTTCTGTGGTTCTTAAACAAAAAAAAGTTAGGGCCTAACATTATAGGACGTGCTAAATACAATTGGCTAGGCTATAGTGTTCTGCAAGTAAAGTATAATCTAAATAATCTATTGATTTGGTAGCCTGCAGATATCACCTAATAGGCTACATAACCAATGGGTTTAAATATGAACATGACATACCTTGAGCTCTTCATTTTCCTCCAGGATTTCCTCCATTTCGTCGCGCAGAGCCTGATCCTGCTGTGTCACGGACCCCGCCTCAACTGCCGGTTCTGGTTCTGCCTGAGCGGCCTCCCCTTCAACCGAGCGGCTTGCTTTAGTTTGCATCATTTCACTGCTTCTTTTCCGTCTCTTCTGCAGGTGGAATTGGATGAGTTCAGTATGTAAGCATCCTCGGCTCCGAAGGCCCAGGCCCGGAACGCAACCCACGTAAACGCCTTCTGTTCGCCGTTCTTGGTTGCTTGGATTTTTCTTTCAACGGACGACGAGCCCTCCTGCCCACGGTCAGAATCGAAACGTTTAACGACTCGCCGATGCAGGGCAGGCGCAGAGAGGAGCGGCGTACCGAGGACTCTTGAGGCGTATGGAGGCTGGAGCCTTCCCTTCGCTTATTCAGCATCCGCCCTGTTTGGTTTGACAGCATCCGTTTCAGCAGCATCCGCGTGAACAGCTCCCAGCTCTCCTTGACGTCAGCGGGTAACGGTCCCAGGCTGCTCTTTGACCTGCGTTTTCTAGTCACGGTTACATAAAAGGGGAGGTTCGCACCGGGATGAGATTTTGGGAGCTGATCTTGCGGCCCCTTTTTGGAGTCTGGCTTGCGGCGGAGGCCGGCCCTGCCTCCTCTCTGCGCTATTGTAGGATGATGATGATGATGATGATGATGACGATGATGACGATGACGATGACGATGCCGCCGGTGGAAGATCCGCAGCGCCACCGGCGGCTGCAGTGTTCATTTAGTGCCTTTACTGTGTAAACACCTAACACACAAGTGCCTGAGGAAGCTGTTTTGTTAATAGAACAGTGGTAAAAGTTATTATATAGGTGTCATAAGCGCGCATCATGGTGTAGATTATAGGCTATACAAATATATTTAAAAGTGCAGGCCAATTATTCAATTTCAAATGACTCATGTTTACAATAATCACACGGCTTTGAGCAAATTGTGCAACTGGAAGTAAAAACTATAGGCCAAGTCATTATTTTTTGTTTGATTTTTATAGGCCATAATATGCTTGAGTTATAGACCCTACTGCCGGCGAAGAACATTGCATATGCAAATGCATATTTGTACCGCTGTGTGTCGCTGTTGTCCCAATTTATTAGCCTGGTAATACTCCACATACAGTAGTTCTATGGATAACATGCCTTACTGATTTAGCAAGCTCCACTGTGCTCCACCACGCGCTCCTCTGTATATCAGTCTGGGTGTTTTTCAGAGCAGAGGTGGTGTCAATCAACATGCGGTATACTGTATACCACAAGGGTGTGCTGTGCACGCACAAATGGACTGGACTGCACTATCGCCATCTGTGCAATACAGCTGAGAACCAGTAGCCTAAAACACTGACTGTTTGGACTCACCTATAGACTAAATGAGGTCTATAGTAATATAATTGATAATGAGCTGAGTGAGTGACAGGTCAACCTGTGGATGTTATGTGGGTTTAACACGGGAAACCTTCCTCTTCACGGCACTGTCCCTCAGTTGAATATACTGTATGTAGACTGTGGGTCACGGGTTACAGGCTAGGTTACTGTATGCTATCTAGAGAATACAACATTTCAACAGGTTAAATTTGAGCTAAATTGTGTTTTGTAATGTTTTGTTTCAAAGATGTGTTAATTTAACCTTAATCTAATCTAAACATATTGGTTTTACTGTGGCTAATCTGATAATTTCCCAGATGAAGACTGTAGTATTTGAAACATTGGAATAATACATTGGAGCTATTAAAATCAGTGTACAGACATCTTTCCTTTATCTGCAGGTAGTGATGTAGTCCTTCACCTGTGTCCAACTTGGGCAGGATGTGCACACTACTTATTAAGTAAGTTATTTATCTGATCTTTACAATCAATTGCTATTGATGCGGTATGCGTGTGTGGTGTGTGTGTGTGTGTGTGTGGTGTGTGTGTGTGTGTGTGTGTGGGGGGGGAGATATGCAAACAGTGCAAGATATAGTGCCTAAATGCTTCTGATAGAAAAGCTTCGGCCTCACGCAATCCTCTTAGCCTCTGGCACAGATCTTCTGTCCCTGAAGGGGACAAGAAGAAAATAACATTATCTCTCTCTCTCTCTCTCTCTCTCTCTCTCTCTCTCTCTCTCTCTCTCTCTCTCTCTCTCTCTCTCTCTCT
>JAODLL010055477.1:2500-43320 GCA_026546735.1 Forbesichthys agassizii | reverse complement strand
TCTCTCTCTCTCTCTCTCTCTCTCTCTCTCTCTCTCTCTCTCTCTCTCTCTCTCTCTCTCTCACACACACACACTTATACTTATACTTGCTATCTTTTCCTTACAGCCTTTTTGGCTGTAATGCGTCGCTGTGTTTTCTTTCCTATACTTTTGTTTTGTTTTTCATCCACCTTTTCACCTGACCTGTTCACTTGCCATCTCTCGCCCGCCCTCTCCCTCTCTTTCTCTCATGGCTATTCATGCGGTTTAATTAGCTTTAATTCATTTTGCGAAGGACACATGTGCTTTCATTGCTCGCTGTCAATTGTCCATTGGCTCGTGCAGGAATGAGGAGTTGAATAGAATCAGGGATCAAGTGTTGACGAAGCTGTGAAAAGAAAAGAGTGAAGAGAGGTGAAAGTGAATGCCAGAGTAAACAGGCAGATGCTGGGATGTGTGTGTGTGTGTGTATGTGTGTGTGTGTGTGTGTGTGTGTGTGTGATGCTTTCTTTACCCATATAGTTCTATGGCTTTACTCAAGGACATTTGAGCTGAGTGAATGCCAATGCAGATCTATTGAAACTCCATTGTGAGCCCGCACCGTAACTGCATCTGGCACTGAACGTGTTTTGCTTTGTGTGTGTGTGTGTGCAACCGTCCTCTCACAGATAGTGAATGCAGTAAGTGAATTACACTAAATCAGAAGTGCCAAGCACCAGTCCTGCTTTTTCTCTGCAACAAATCAGCCTCCATCAATAAAAACAAGGAGTCCATTAGCTTGGTTATGGAAATGTTCGGCTTTTTTGTTGAGCTGGATTTGCGTCACTTTATCAAGATTATTACTTTGTTTACTCGAGAAGGGCGGCAGTTTGGCCCGGTGTCGCTTTTCATCTGAACAGATCACGTTGCCAAGGCGATGGCTAGTATGCGTTTGCATGTGGAATTGGGATTATTCGCAAGACATTCTAAATGATCATATTTATAGGCCAATGTGTGTGTCTGTGTATATGTGGTTAGTAATCTGATTGGAATTGCTGTATTTATATGTATTGTTTTTGTTTTATTTGTATTCTTATTGTTATATAGTTTAGATCGACGTTTAAAAAGTGTGCACAGTCTTGTGCTCACTCTCAACTGCTACTGCACCAAACACACTATGATAAATGCCTTGTATGTGATTCTGGACCTTAACACAATACCCCCCCCTTCCCTTCCACCTCATATTCTATCTAGATATCGATGAGTGTGCAGAGGGGAAGCATTACTGCAGGGAGAACACCATGTGTGTTAACACCCCAGGCTCCTTCATGTGCATCTGCCATATGGGATACATCAGGATCGATGACTACTCCTGCACAGGTGAGTTCTCCCATTACAGCCCGCTGACACCAGGCTCACATGGTGAATGAAGCCTTGGGTGAAGGACTGTGGTTTTTCCACTGCATCCAGAGGGAGGCATTTTGTGTGCTGCTTACTGGTAGATAGAGCTTAAAGGTATAGTCAGTCATTCTTGCTAACTTCGAGCTCAAATCAAAACAGTGATCAAGACACATGTCGAAATGCATTGTGAAGCAAAGCGTATAGTGCTACGGCTTTGTTGATAAGAGCGGTGTTCGCCACATTGTTTATGTTACAATTTACGGGCCGGGGCTGGGTAGAAGTAACCGATTATTTTTTCAAAGACAGCTAGTCAAGAAACAGAAACTGAATCATGTTTCTTTTTTATGCATGTGCATAGCGGCATGCGTTTGACTTTGTGAGGTTGCATTGTTGTCAGGTTGTTTGTTGTGAGGTTGTTGCTAATTCATAAAGCATATACCTTTTATATAGGTGATTTTGCACCTCCAGGTGACTTTAATTGAAGCTTAAATCTACATTCCTCCACACGTGCTTGCCTTATTATACCCCAGCTTGTTTGTAAACAACTGATGATTAAAGAAGGAACATTCAGGTGTGGGAGGTGCGTGTGGTGGTTTCAGCCAATCAGAATTACTGAAACCATTGTCTCCATTTTAATTTGCATAGAGATATGGCACCATCTCTATGCACCATATTGTTTTTGCTGTTGGTTAAACTTTACTCTACCAGTGCACAAATACAGTTGCATATACTGTACTTGCACTGCAATGTGTCATACAGGCAGTGAACACGCTGATATAAACACATGCACTAATCTAGACCAGCCATGTTACTTTATAGAGATAGCATAGAATATTATCAGGTAACATTGAATTTGTTTTGGAAAGTGTTTTATTTTAAAGACAATAAAGCACATAACTGGGTGAAGTAATTCTAGAATAAATGAAGAACTTCATTGCAATTCTCAACGGACTACTGTATCTCAGTCTGTTTGTTCCATATTTGCAGCACTGCGTTCATTAAAAGTGCATCCAAACTATTTTTATTTAAAATCTTTTTTCTCCCAAGTAAACTTTCAGAAACTGCTGAAATGATTCACGTGCGAAACTTGGCCTCTTGGGAAGTGTCAAAGCTTCAGTGATAAAGTGTCAAAGTGTTTGACACACACCCCACTCTCTCTCTCTCTCTCTCTCTCTCTCTCTCTCTCTCTCTCTCTCTCTCTCTCCTCACACTGAGAACATGTTAACTAGTGGGAAGAGAAGAAGTTGTTAGTGATCAAGTTGAACTTAAATCAAAGATGACTACATGGACGATTCACTCTTTGTTCTGTCTGGGTGTTCAAACCATTGTCTATAGGTCACAGCGGATAAGCAGACTATACTGTCTTACATGCAAGTGCCAAAAAGATTTATTTTCCTCCCTAGGCAAGGTTTAATAACAATGTACTTAATATTTTTTGTAATCCTGTCTGGAATACTTCCCAGACACACTGATATAAAACCCAGAAATGCTTATGATGAAATAGCTTTCATGTTTTACGGTCAATCTCCTATTGAGCATTGGTCAGTTAATTTAATTTTCTGGCAGGAAATTCTCCTTTTTGTGTGCAATTGCTGGGCGTTGCCATATGTGAAGCCAGAGAAGGCTTACTGTTTTGACTAACTAAACCCAATTACACTAGGGTGGTATATTGGCTTAGTGCTGGAGAGCTCCTATTGATACGGACAAGTCTCTAGGGAGAGGCAGATCTCACATCCCCATGACATACATGTAGGCTTGTTGTAATGTCATGCTACAATTATTTGTAAATATTGTATTTGCTTCCAGATAGAATGTGTTGTGGTATCAAACGGTGGCAGAAACCACAACTCTTCAAGCATTTTTATTTTATCTGCCATACATGAACGTTAAATATGCTGCCGTTAATAAACATGGGATTTTGTGGTCTTGGTGGTGTTACACTGAGTTGGTTCAGAATTGGCAAACTGAGGCGAACGTTTGTGGTGAACTTGTTTGTTTTGAATGTGACATTTGAACGATTTGTGTAAACATTCCAAAATGATTAGATTTAAACTGTCACCCTTCCTCCAGTGTCAATGTGTGGTTGCCAAGAACTACCTCCTCAAACTGTTTGCTTATGTTCACAAACGCTTGTGGCTAACTCAAAAAAACCTGTTTGAATATGTCCGTGAACATGTTTGCTAATTCTGAATGCACCTCAGATAGCGACCCATAACAAGTCTTTGTGTGTGCATATTTTACAGAAGTCGTTGCCAAATTAGACATTAAAACCCTCTCAACTCTAAGGCTTTTTGGCCGTTTTTTATACTTTTGATATTTTTGCTTCTACAAGCATTTCTGTAATAGTTATCTATTACTTCTAAGACATTTAGATTATCGTTTGTGTAATGAATGCAGAAAATGTTAAAACGAATGTACATTTTTTTCATGATTTTTATTATACAGAGCATGGAAAACTGCATTGCATATCTATTTTCAAACACATATTTTGTTACACCATGCCTTTACAAACTATATAACTCTTGAGGTCTAACACAGAAACCAAAAATGTACAATTATTTACATTTTTTTGGGTAGTTTCCAAAACCTTTTTTGGGCCAAAACCATTTTTTGGGGCCAAAATCAACAAAGTTAGCTGTGCCACAGGTATAAGCAGTTCCTCTCTGGTATGAGACCAAGTGGAACATCACATTCATTGCACTTCCAAGGTGTGTTTTTTTTTTCATTTCCTGTTTGCATCTTTCACAACTTAGGCGACCAGCTGCACACATGACTAAACCATCAAACTACATGGTCCAGACACACACACACACACACACACACACACACACACACACACACACACGCACACGCACACACACACACACTGCCAGATAGGCCAGATAGGTATTATGTGTAGTACGAAATAATTTCTACCTTATCAGAAAAACAACATAATTGTGATGCTGTTCTTATGACCAAAGTCTACTTACTTTCTATCTTCAATTGGGTCGATTCTATCAAAATAGTTGCTGTCATCTGTGTTGTTGTCCTGTCCAGAAAATGCACCATCATTTTCAAAGAGCTGCACGAGCATTTGCTGTACTGAAAACATTTTCTCAATACTAACTAAAAACTAAATCTAACAACAGTGTCTGTCTGTCTGTCTGTCTGTCTATCTATCTATCTATCTATCTATCTATCTATCTATCTATCTATCTAATGTGTATATTTATTGTAAGAAACTATCGCTATGATTCGCTTTGCTTCGTCTAGTCTAAAATCGTGTTTCTCCTCTCTGCTCCGAATTTCGCGGGGTATGCAATATTATATGACAGGCATCATATGACATAAAACAGTGTTTTCGATTGGCTAAATGATTTGCTTGTTGCATGCCATACCTCATTTTACACAGTACAAACACTGTTTGGGATTGGCCAAGCGTCACTCTGACGTGAAAGTTAGCCATTTTAGTATGCAAATCCAGCGTCGTCATGCATATGATGTGATACCCGTAAGAAAACAAGCCACAGCGATCTTTTTTTCAGTAGAATGCCAGGATTAAGAGGAAAGAAAGTGTACGTTTATAGCATTTACCGTTCTTAATCTATTAATAGATATGTACGCTATGCACTATTTCCGCACCGATGCGGATCGCGGGTTCCAAGGGTTAAGGATGACTTTTGACAAATCCTTTCTATAATGTGTGTCTGTTTTTCATCAAGCCAAACAATGTCACTGTAGACAGTTATGAGTGGCAGATCGGCTTTGTTCCACGCTACTTGTATGCAGCTTGTGAAACATGAGGCTGAGTAGATCCCTGTGTGCGTCATTTCAGAGGAACGGGCAACTTCAGCAATTAAAAAAGCAATTTGCAGTAATGCAGACTAACTCACAACAGCAGAGAGCTAGGGCTGACTGTTACTACGCTGAACCCCAGAGAATGTAGGTCCATTGTCTCTCTCTCTGTGTCACTGGAGGCAGAATGAAAGCATCAAGGCTCAAGATAGGCGATGAACAATACATATTCCCCTACCTATGGGCCACCCGTGGAGGCTTCTTCAAAACAGTGGAAGTCAGCAAATAGTGAAACATACAGTACTGTTGTAAGTGTGTGATTTACCGGAAGATTATTTTTAAAAGAGTAAACCAGTTAATTCTACGTTTAGGGATTGTTTCTGTTGCTTGTCTCTTGTTTTTATTTAGAAATAGAAGCCTCATTTGTTCGTGCAGACTTCTTTTTTCTTCGACAACCACCAGACTGGATGGTTTCCGTCACTGTAGTTCTAATCTTTGGATTTTCTTATTAATTTATCTTTTCTTCACTTCTGTGCCCAGATGTACAATAAGGATTAATTCCCCAAACCCAGTGGATTAAATAGTGTCACTATATTTTACGTAGGATCCTATTAAAAAGCCTTAAAGTGAAGGCGGTGGAATACACAGCTATGCGCCCCCTTATAAAAGTCAATATCTGTGATTAAACTGAGACTGTCGCAGAGTCTTGATGTGATGACTTTTTCCCCGCTACAGTCAAATTACTGTCGTAATCTCCCCGTTGAATTATTGGACTATCAGCTCCCCCACATACTGTAGACCATCATGGCCCCCAGTGCCTGATACAGAACACAATCAGTAGTAAAACCACATCCCACCCCTCAGCCAATATTAAAAAGATGAATTATAGCCAAATTAGATCTTAGCAATAACACGGTCGTGGTCCTTGTGCGGGGAAAAAAAGAATCTAATCAAGTTTGATAATACAGGAGAGTACACTAGGGCTCTCCTCCAAGTACCTTCATGTTGTAGGTGTGTTGGTTTCTACAATGTGGCTCTAATATTGGTGGCTATCATTGACTATTAAGATAAGTGTTGACATGCTGAGATAGCCCCAGGCTTCAAGTCCTCATTAATAGCAATAGAACATCTGCCGCTGTTGATTCTTCCCAGTGCTCTAGAGATGATATATTGCTGCCGGGGATGGAAACATTAAAGCAACGCCTGCGCTACCTATCGATGTAATACATTCACATGATATACGAGCCTGTTTGTCATCCTCAACGGTGTTCTGCAATTAAGAAATTGCAAGCACAGTGCAAAACAATGTAAAAGTTATTGATGGACAATTTTCTTTTTTTTTTTGCACGTGTATTACAATGATGTATGTGGAACAGCTTCCTGACTTTCAGTAGTCCAATCCATGAGTCCATCTTTAGATGCAGATTAATGGGATACGTTTTTTATTCTACACATTTTAAAGGTGGTTAAGAAAAGTATAACAAAATACATAAGCACTGCATCAATTGTACTGCATCAACCTTTTACTGAATGTAGTTCCTCTCAACTGGCAAAATGCAAATTCTACTTATTATGCAGATCTAAATGCCCTGGTTGAAACAGGCTTTAAAAACACGTGTAATGACTCGATATTTTACATTGTGTGACATGGGCAAAACAGCATGGGACACCAGTTTGGTGTGTGCATTGTGCATCTGTACTACCCACAGAAGAGGCAGTCAGTATGGTCTACAGCCCAGCTGCTGGGACAGGCTGACGTCATGTTCTCACCTCAATTAAATATACAGGGTCCAGGTCCAAGGTGTTTTACAAAAGTACTTTCTTCACTTGGGTTTCCCCTTGATCATGAAGGTCAAGGCTGCTCCTCCTTTCTTCTCCTTTCTTCTCCCTCAACTCCTTCTCCTCCCCAAAGTGCCCATGGCGCTTCTTGCTCTGTGAGATTAGCCGCTAATCCATGAAAGGTAGCGGATTGGCTTCGCTCTCTCTTTTGAATGCTATTAAAGGAGGCCGACCTGAGGTGTGTGTGCGGCATGGGTAGGGGAGGGGGTCTGTTTGTGCTTAGTAGTACAGTATGTGCATGTATGTAGGCTGTACTGGCTCCTTGTAGTAATCCCGTGGTAACCAAGCCTGATGCTGAGATGGAATGGACAGGGCCAATGGCGGGGTGCTGGGGTTTGTTTACAGCCCCGATGAGAAGAAGATGACTTGGATTGGGTCAGCTGCCAACAGGGATCTGCGTGTGTCCTGCTCTGTGTTCACCCTCTATCACACCCTCCTGTACACCTCCAACACACTGTTCTGTATGTATGAAGGGAACAGGACAATGCTTGGTTCATATCATGTCTTTTTGAATGGGTTTTGGTGGAAGAGAGAGACGCTAAATGGTATATTTGTGTTTATTAAAACCAAAGCAAGATAGTATATATGTTCAACTCCCAGCTGCAAAGTTGTTTCAACCCAGAGTTGGCCTAGCTGTAAGCATTCTGCTTAACCCATATCTGCGCCTTGCTTTGTAAGTGTTCCAATCATAAGAAGCTTTGGTCAGAAGAATTTGCTAAGTGGCATACTTGTAGTATGTGTATACTGAATATATTTCTTTAAAACTTGCATTTATAGGATCATTCACTATATCATTTATATAATTGAGTACTTTCCAGTTCAAGTCACAAACTACAAGTAGGCAGTAAATTATGACTTTCAAAGTAAACAGTGTACAGTATAGACAGCATGTGGGCGACAGGGAATATTTACTCTACTATATTTAGCTCTTAGGCTGAATCATTATTGTATTGTGTATATATTGTGTATATATATATATATATATATATATATATATATATAAATGATAACAAATGATCACATTGTTCCTTCTAATCTAACCTACTGTAGTTGTCATTTATCTTTATATTTACTAGTGAGGCACTGGTTTTGTTCTGGCTGATACCAATTGCCAATTTTCAGTGCACAAAATCAAGCGATACTGATTATATACTTTTTATACATATATAATTCATTAAATTAAAATACATTTTTGATACAGGTAAAGACATGAAATCAAAAAAAGCTCAATGAATTGTGAATTGACACATTTAATTTGCAATAATTGACAACACAGATCGGTTTTCCGTGTCGACCATTAGAGAGGAAAATCATACTACCACCGATCTAATAATATCAACCTTTCATCAGGGCTAGCCTATACATTTCACAACATACTGTACATGTAGCATACACAGTAATTCCTCAAAATAACTGCTAACAGCCTAAATAACAGCAATGTGCTATTTCAATGATATCATTATATCATCAAATCATTAATTTGATAATTAATTGGAGTTTGGTGGAAAGCTGTCTGAGGTCAGAGCTCGTGTTCAATGGTGGGATTAGAGGAGAATAACGGGCCATCTGAAGACTCCCCATTGACATCCTGTACATCATTGATTGTTTATCAGTCTGCATCCTGAGAGGACACAGGAGTGCACTTCTCACACACACACACACACACACACACACACACACACACACACACGCGCGCGCACACGCACACACAAAGCAAAAAAAACATGCTGACATTGCCTCATGCAGACAAAGAGGCATGAATGAACAGAAGCTCAAAGCTGCACGTGCACACGCACACGCACGCACACACACATACAGACACACACGCACACAGCTGCTGAAGAAGAAAGTGAATGTATACAAAGGATATGGTCACCACAGTTTACTGTAACACACACACACACACACACGTGCAAGCATGCTATTTTATTTTTATATTAATATTCTTAAATAAAGACATTCAACATATTGTATTTTACTTTAACATATAGTAGGTCTCTCTCTCTCTCTCTGTTGTTGTGTGGACCCATAGTCAAGGCTGGCTCAGGCAGCTACACAGATGTGACCTTGGCCAAATGGCCTCTCTCCCTCTTTTCTCTTTATATGCCTCAGAGAAGGGTTTAATTCTGCCTATTAGTAAATGGGGCTGTGACACAGCAACAGCATCAGCTGTAGTACTAGTCGGTGCCCTTCAGTGTATCACATGCACACGCAGACATAGACCTGTGTGTGCGCACGTCTTCTCTGGAGGAGCCTGTCACGGTGGCACCTTGGCGGTGGATGAGCGCTGACTCTGTTCAGGTGGTGTAATGGATTGGATGATGGCAGAGAAATGAGCTATCTGACTCATGTCGCACTAAAGCTGCATTGCAATTTCCTCTCTTCAATGCCTCCTATTTGTTGTCGTGAAGTCGCACTGTGATGCCAGTTAGAGTAAGTTTAATGGCCCAGAGGGGAAGAGTTTTAGCACATAAAGCCTTCTTTCAAGCAATTTGCAGCGGGCGAAAGGTTTATGTGCCTTGTTTGGACTGGCTCACGAAGGCTGTTCCGTTAGTAAACAAAATGTGCAAAAAGCATTTGGAGAAATGAATGCACTGTACTACAAGCACTTTTTGTGCTCCCACAAATCCATTAAAACCACCAGAAAAAGAAAGTAAAACTTCTGCCTACAGTTTCGGGGTTCTTTACCGGGCATTTATTTTTTGTTGTCTGAACCTTTTAGAGTAGATGTTGTCAACTACTGTTTTTCTATTGGGATAAGTTGTAAATCAAAATAAATAATTTGTAAATAATTTGTAAAGGCATGTACCATGCTCCACAAATATTGTACATGCTACATATGTGTTTTGCTATACACACACACAACTTACATGTCTTGTGACTTGCAAGTTGACATTTTAATAATGTACGATGACATGATTTATTATATGTATTTTTTTAAATATATGGTCAACAAATTACTTTGATGAGTGTTGAGCGCTGGTGGCTTAGGAATAGTCAACAAATGACCGTGGATCATAATCATTTAAATAATAAGGAACAGCAAAGAACAAATGTACCGGTTCAGGCAGGCATGCAGGCAACGGAACAGTTTTAAAATGATTGATTTGGCACCGGAATCGTACGACGCCCAGTTCACGAAAAATAGGGCTCCCCCACATAGAAAATCCCAATTTAAACACTGGTTAAGATTACTCGTCATAAAGTGGTTTACATTGGGATATTTAAAAAAATAATAACTAGAAATCTTGTTCTCATAAGTGGTGTTCAGTAGAAATGAACAAACAGTAAGTTGAGAAGACAAAGGGAACACAAAGAAGCCTTGCAAAACATAAAAACATACACACGGAAAACAGCTTCTTGTAAAAAGCCCATGAGTTGACATCATTACACGAGCAAATGAAGCAGTCTAATTGCAGTGGGGATAAATGATTCCAAGCTTTATTACGCACAGTGTTCAGTTACTCATTATTTGCCAGCCAAGCACAATGAATTAAAGTAAACCATTGGCAGAAGATAGCTGGGTGGGCTAATGACTGCAACTTCTGTGGTGAAATCTATACTGTATACTGGCAGAAGCAATGACCAATTCTGAAGCAAAACAGATGCACCACTGCTGCCATGGTTCTTACAGTTAAAATAACTGTTAGGAATTACCTCTGTGTACTGTAAATACAAGTACAGGTATATACTGTGTATATTATTAATGTCACTCCAATTTCTACTTCTGTTTCAGACGGAGGCAGTTGCTATTACATTTGTGTTATTTGGCCTATCAATGGTAGACAATTGGATACATTTAATCAATTATATCACATCTACTGCAGGGCCAGATCTGCTTGGCTTGTATTACACCAACATTTGGAATTGTGACTAGACAACTGGAAGTACTTACATTTTCCATTAGGGGCTCTTAAAGTAAACGTTGAGACCCATCGACACAGAATGGTTCTTTTGCCAGAGCGACCAAGCCAGCAGGCGTGGCACCGAGGAAAAACTGTGCATTTGGGGGAAGTGGCCAATATACTACATTTATAGCAAATTAGGAATAATTTTACTCTGGCTGTAGAAGCAAAACAGCAAACAGAAGACAGCTCTGGTGGGATCCAGGGTAGTGTTGCAGACTTATCAGATGACTATCTCTGAATACTCTGTTGTGCTTTTCGTCCCCATTGGCAGAGTTTTGTACTCATTTGAAGAGTGAAATGAACCATCTGATTATGAAAGTGAATGCGAACAACACTTTATTAAAGTTCTTTGTGCTTCTTGTCTTCAGAACATGATGAGTGCCTGAGTGGAATGCACAACTGTGACCAGAACGCACTGTGTTTTAACATGGTTGGAGGTCACAGCTGCTCCTGCAAACCAGGCTACACAGGCAACGGAACAGTCTGCAAAGGTACGCCATCCACAGTGTTTGGTCATGGAAATATATCTTTGGTCATTCAGTTAGTGTGACATTTGTTATTGATGTTTTATATCAGGAAAAAAAAAAGATTGATAATCCTGTAACCTAACCTTTTGTTATTGGTCTTTTCTAATCTTATTCTCTTGACATGAGACTTGACATGACATGAGGATAAACAAGACATTAATATTCAGCGTATGCATTTCATCCTACTTTAAATACAATATATTAGCAAGTGCAGTATGGGGTCTACGACAGATAGCCTGGGCATTGAACTGGAGACTTTTCAACTGAGGCTCCTCTGTCATGCTTAATAATTAAGCACAGCCATATACCATATACTTTAAATCCTATTATTTGAAATCCCTTGCTGTAATGGAATGAATGAATGCTTCTACAGATTTCCAATCACTTTAAGTGGGATCTCAATGGATTGTATATTGAGGTTTCAACATTGGAAACACTGGTGAAATGTCTGCTTTTTGGCAAACCAGTCCATCAAGGGAACGTTTATGAATTAGCTTTGGGAAAATTCATATATCAGTCTGGAGGATGTTGTGAGAGGCTATAATGAATCACATCACCAAATTAGCTCTTATTCTGTATGCAAATATATAAGCTGCTACCAGTCTAATTACATAGCTAATGTTGGTTAATCTTGATGAGTAATGAATATGTTCGCATGGTCTGTACTTCCAGCTATGTGCGATGGACTGTGCCAGAATGGGGGGACCTGTGTCTCACCTAACAACTGCATTTGCCAGCAAGGATTTACTGGGCGAAGGTGTGAGACCGGTAAGAATATATAAATAATTGAATTCCCTATGTTTTGTATATCCTCATCTGGACATAGCGCTTAAGAGCAAGGTTTTTTATTTCCTCACCGAATGTGTTTGATGGAGAGGTAATTGCGAGGTGAAGTGTGAAACTGCTGTTTCAGATTCATTGGGAGCAGGAGAAAAGGGGAAAAGAGTGTGATAATGAAAGTCTTTACTATGTGGCTGTGTTTTGGGTCAAAGTTGCTGCTTAAGTTATAAAGGAATCACGGGGCGATTGTTGAAAATACAGCAATTACTCGTACTTTATGGAGCTGTCTTCTCTCGGACCCCCGACAAAACATCTGATACGAAATTGTTAAAATATTCACAGCAATCACCAGCTGTTGTGCTTGCCTGCTAGCTTTCCTGTATAAAAATGTGTGTGTGTGTGTGTGTGTGTGTGTGTGTGTGTGTGTGTGTGTGTGTGTGTGTGTGTGTGTGTGTGTGTGTGTGTCACAATTGTGGGTAATGAGCTTGTATGTCTTCCAAAGGCCTGACTAAGGTTTCGAAGTGCAGTTGCAGCAATATGAGAATTACCCAATATCACAGCCCATATTAATCAGAATGATTTCATTCCTAATTCTAGAGCTGGAGAGTATTTTGATTTAATATTGATGGTTTGGTATTTTAGTTATAAAGATATTATGATATTGCCTAAATGCTGTACATTTTTGGTCAGCGTTACAAAAAATTGATTACATTTTATACACGTATTCATTATGTATTATGTCAATCCACATCAATATGTCTGTCCACATCAGATTATAGGATACTAAAGATTACGTCACATTACAAGATAATAAATAGCATGAAATTACCATAACTATCAAGTATACTGTATGTACTGTGTACATATGATTTATATTTTATAGTTATGGTAGTATATTGATATAGAGAGGTATTAAATCATTGACAATTTAAGAACACCATTGGAGCATCCTCTTAGCCAGTTCTCTCTTGTAAAAGAGGTTTGAATCTCAAGGAGTCTTTTACCTGATTAAATGAAGGTGTACCCAATAGGGTTTGATCATTTAACCAGGTAGCAGTGCAAGGAAATATGACCAATCTTGCGATAAGAGCTATACAAGTATTTTATTTCCTTTATTTCTTTATTCTGCTTCAGTCTGAGGCATTTCACTGCAGTACAGACGATGGACGGTAACCACTGGAGAAGCATTTGTAATCCTGGTTGCACTCAATAGACCCTTTGTTTAATCTATTACTGCTACATCTTGCTCATACCACATTTTAACGGTTCTGAGAATGTCATTTGGGAGGCAAGCTGCCAAGATAATAGAAAGTGAGGTTATGACAGTTTTCTCAATGGCTGCACTTGTGTGTGAGGCATCGGCGGACAGAAAAGGGAGTCAGCCTGCTTGCTAATTGGTTCGTGCTGATGGCACATAAAGGGGACATTTATTTTTTCCTACAATGCATCCTTTTTACTACCTGTCTTAACGTAAATTAATTTCCTCACGTTGCAGTTCAGTAATGCTGAGGTGATGGGGTGTACCATATGTGCACGTGTGCTTTATGTGAGCGCGCACGTGTGTGTAGGAATGTGTGTTAACACAAGGAATTCACAGCAAAAAGATGTCTGAGGGAGCATGTTGCTAGTAATGGCACAGTCTAGGCAATCACACATCCCATTACCTTCTATAGTGATTTAGATTACTCCCTCTCTCTCCCTCTCTCCTTCCTTCTCTCTCTGTCTGTCTCTCGACCTCTCCGCTTATTCCATCCTTAAATTTCCTCAGAACTTTCCGAAGAATCTGATGAAATATTATTTATTACCAATTATTGATTTATTTCAAAAGCGGAATCATTCACGTTCGGTTTTGCCTGCAACCTTTTGTTTTGTTTGTTTCTCTGTTGTTCCTTCTAGTTTTTCTTCACGTCACGGCCATGTTAACTTTGCCGATATAAAATTGCCGGTGTATTTTGTTCTACTGGATATAAGATACAGTATAATGTCTACGGTTATAGATTAGAGGAAGGACACCATCCCTCGCCTCTAACCAGCCAACAACTGGCGCCTTTATAGCCGGTAGCGCATGGCATCATCTTGGAAATAAATGCCACCCAACTTTATCATCTAAAGTCTAAACCATATAACTGCGTACACTATAGATGTGGATATATACAGTATGTGAGATTATGTACTAAAATGCATTGGAAGCCAGTTTAGATTTCACCCCATAGATGTCTTTAACATAATGTATGTCAACGGAATGTATGTGGTTGTTGCTTTTAGTTGTTTTATATGTCCACGGTTATCTTCCTACCAGTCGATAGACCAGGCAGAACCTCTTAAAACCAGGAGCCTGCACAGAGAGCTTCAGCAGGGGGCGCTGTCGTCTCCTTCCTAATCTCACGGTGGCAGAGGACGACGCATCACGGCTCCAGGCTCTGTCTATTTTAAGGCTCCTCGCTCGCCCACTCATCATAGTGCACCATTGGAATTCACACAGTCACTGTCTGAAAACAGGCACGCAACGCAGCCAGCGTGCGTGCGAGGTCCATGTTCAGCCTTGGGCTCAGAACCCTTTGTCACATGTAGCACCCACCCTGTGTGTGTCTGTGTGTACCGTATGTGTGCGGCTCTACTGTTTCTCTGGACATGTCTACCTCCTCTGACACAACTTCAATTACAGCACTTTGCTTAATTTTAAATAAAGACACCCGGTGGACATTAGTAGTAATGCGTGTTTCAAGACCGGCTGCTGTGCATTCAGTGTGATGCCACGCTGGCGATGTAGAGTCACTCCCGGTGGCTCGCCTGCTGTGTGAGATGGTCACTGTAATGTAGACCAGTGTAGTGTAGCCCACGACATGGCAGGAGCCCACAATATGTACTCATAGCTGTATGAGTCGGAAGCTCCTGGAAGTCTGCGGTTAGACTGTGGGACACTGTGCTGTGGTACGGTGCCCAGAGATTGAGGGTTCCCAGGGTGTGAGGGTTCCCGGGGGGGGAGATGGGGGGGGGGGTCTGCAGACAACAAGCGTGTCATGAAGATGCAGTACTACTAATAGCCACTACTGTAGTTGTCTAGATCCAAAACAGAGTAAGTAAAGTAAATGGGGAGGAAATCAACTCTCTACGAGTACAAAGTGCATTAGAATGTCTCAATAGTTTTTACTTCAAGTGATGGGTGCCTAAAGCGACAGGTAACATTAGTAACCCCATGTACCATTCTTACCTGTCATGGTTTGTGCTTAACTTGTACAGGGGAAGGGAAGGGAGAAGAGACAGATACTTTTGGGAGGAGGTGGATGAAGAGGTGGAGTATGAGATGGAGGATGAGATGGAGGGGGAGGTGAAAGATAGGAAGAGAAAGCAGAGGCAGGCGGGTGGAAAGATCTGCTCTCTGCCGCACTGAACTCTGGGAGCTTTTAGAGGCGTTCCCCCGGGACACTCCCATTCTTCCGGTCACATGGCTGACTGACAGCTTGTCATGGCAGAGAGGAGAGCTCTTCACACACACTGCTAGCGTGCGTGCGTGTCTGCGTGCATGTGTGTGTGTGTGTGTGTGTTTATTTTGGTTCTGCTCAAGTTTGTTTTCGGATAGTTTTGTGTTACTGTATGTGTGTATACATTTGTGTGTGTCTGCACGCGCACTATAGTGAAACTCTGTTTGTTGTCCGATAGTCTTGTGTTATGTGTGTGTGCGCGTGCGTGTGTGCACGTGCGTGTGTGCACGTGCGCTAGAGTGAATCTCTTTGTCCGATTGTTATGTGTGTTGTGTGTGTGCATGCATGTGTGCTTCTTTGACTGTATCTCTCCGCCCACATGTGTGTATGGGTGTGCACACAGCATGTGCATGTGCCATTGTCATTCAGGAACAGTGGACAGGAGGGCTGAGGGACACAAAGCCGGAGCAGCCAGAGCGACGGCAGGATACCGAGGAGCCTGACGCTACATGAATTATGTATGCGTGGAGGACACAAACACATCAGTCATGGATATAAATGTACACCGGGGGGCCAAGCATGTAATGTCTGCCCCAACCATGATACATGATTGGCATGGTAACCCGAGGAATGCTCTTCCTTAGCATGGCATTTAAGTTCAGATGCCAGCCCGTTATTGTATTTTATTACATTGTTGAACTGGGACATTGCCAGTAAGTGTTTATTGTTAAGACACATTACACATCCCTTTTTCTATTTGGAATATTTTCACCTAGATATGCCATGAGGCTGGGGAGGGGGGTGGGGGGATTTCACAAGCTCACAAATAGTTTCACTGGAAGATGAGCAGTTCAGTTGACGCCTAGTGGCTATGCAGTTCTTGCTGTGATTCGTTGGAGGTGAAGGTCCGGTCTCCTGCCAGTACATTTGATTGACACATATTGGCACTGCTTCTACTACAACCCTCAAGGGTACTAAAGCCTTAAGCCTACAGTATACCTCAGAGGAACAGTATCTGACAGGGTCATACACTGTGTGTCCGCTATGATGTTAAAGCCAGAATGCTTGCTGTGAATCTATAATTTAATATGAGGAGGAAATTATAGAATCCAGAAAAAGAAAATTGATTAATTGACAACCCAGAAACACATTATTTAACTATATGTATCGGTATTTTCCTTGTCTATTTTTCTGTCCTCATTCACTAAAAGTCAGTGGTTATACATTTAATTCAGAATAGCTAAACGTTGGACACACGACCCAATTAAAGGACGAAAAAAACTGTGACATTGTTGGCGCTCCGGTGCATTGGGAGGGTGTGTGGCATTTTCACGACACTATACAATGCATGAAGCCAAATACAGAGCTCGAATAGTGGTCAGCACCCTCTGGTTAACCTTAAAGAACAGAAGAATTGAGGATTCTGAGCTCACTAGATGTTGGCGCTGCTGCCGTAATGGAGGTCAAACAAATGTTTTCCATTGACTTTGTATTGTATGAAGGTGCCTCCTTGTCATTTATGTCTGATAACAAACTGAAAGTTGCCCAACACCGTTGTGTGAGGGGATGCACTAACAACAGGGCCGGCTCATGCTACAGGCAAACTAGGTGGTCGCCCAGGGCCCCGAATATCAAAAAAAAAAAAAATCCAAAGTAATTTGTTGATGATAATCATGATAATTTGTGCTGCATGCTTCGCCCGCATATTTGGTGGCAGCGGTAATGTAGTGCGAGTGCTCCAAATCCTTGCACGCACACACTAACAGTCTGGCCAGTCGGGAAATTAAAGAGAGATGGCAATAGTGATGGTCTTTCCGGCTCTCATCGTTCACTTAAAGGAGCCAGCTGCCGTCTGAGAGCCGTTTTTAAATTTTTTTCCTTTAGTTTTTGTTGTTTTTTAATGGTAAACAGAATAATAGGCCATCATTTATCTGTTGGGACTGGGTGCGGGCTGTTGGAACGTGTTCAATCACTGTCAAGCTTCCATTCACGGCAGGCTATACACTTGCACTTCACCTGTGCAGCACAATGACCTGCTCTCGTCTTTCATGTAGGCCTATTCTGACAACAGTAGGATATGCATAGAGCCATGATATCAGTAGAAAGCTAGAACCTCTACTTGTACTATATAGCCTATCTGACACAAATGCCAATTCCAAGTTATTAGATTATTTCTCCCTAAATTAAATATGTAAAATGCAAAAATAGTTTGACAAAGTTGATTCACTAACTGGAAGACCATTGGTTGTACAGCCAGAATGTTAAAATCTGATGGTTTTATACCAAAAACTGGGTAAACAAATGGTAGGCAATTCTGGAAATTATAGTTAAGCTATTTTAAGTTATACACGTGCACTCATAGGACATATAATTTGGCTGAATTATAAAAGACAGAAGTGGTACCAAGTAAAGAGCCCTTTGGGAGCCAAAAAAGCCGGTGTCCTGACATTCTATCCTACCCGATAGATTGTCCTACCTCGTCATACTGCACATGCGTACATTCGATTTGCGTAATTTTCGTCATGACTTGAGACACACCCAAAATTTCTTCCTACTGGCTTCCAGAATTATATCGTTGTTGAATATATTGTGGAAAGGTTTGTATTGCTGTCGAATTCAATTATTTAAACATAATACATATAATATATTAGTTATTGAGCATAGTATATTATTACATTAGCTTGATTCATGATAGTTTACTTGTCCCACTGTAGGCTATATGAATATATTTCACGCCATTCAGGGACGTTTTACAATCTATCTAAGTTATTTTCACCCGTCGATTTAATTATTTATTTGCCAGCAGTAGCACTAGCTATACCATAACGTTATTTTGTCCCGTCGAATCATACCGCTTTATTTCTATAGCCTAACTTAAAATCTAGCAATATGTAGGGTAGGACAGTCTGCCAACGTAGGACAGATGCACAGACTATAACTGTCCTTTCGCACTACGGTAGGACAATCTGCCAAGATTGGACAGATGGTCAGAACACCGGCATAACCTGCTGCTCACAGGAATATTGTAACTGCAATGGCCTAATTTACTGATGCTTATGCAAACTACTACTACAATGTTTGCTAATTGTTAGGTACAGATAAAAAAGTAGTAATATAACGAAAATTATTAGCTGTAGCATTTGTGCTTGCGTGCGTGTGTGTGAAGTGTGTGTGTGTGTGTGTGTGGGTGTGTGTGTTCTCATAAGACACCTTTTGATTTTGGCCACTTCTCACCCTTTTACAGTACTTCAAACACTGCCTGCACACCTCTGCACATGTGCTTTGGTGTTTAGAGTGAGATATTTTAATAATGAACAGGGGCAGAATAAAAGCCCCCTTAACACATTCTCTGTGAGAATCTGGGGACCATTTACCACTCTCTCACTTGGAGAGAGAGAGAGAGAGAGAGAGAGAGAGAGAGAGAGAGAGAGAGAGAGAGAGAGTAACCGTGTACGTGTGCATATATTTGTGTGTGCCTGTGTGTGTGTGTGTGTGGTGTGTCTATGCTTGTATGCACCTGTTTTATGTTTCTTAGCTATCAACCCTGGAGATCTTCTTAAGCAGGTTGCAGATTCCAACATTCAACAGACTTCTTTCTTCAGGGTCGGCAGTGGGTACTGTTTGTGCATGAGCAAGCTCAATCGAGATGGAGGAATAACCTGTACAGAGGATGATTATTGTTATTTTTATACTAAATGTGTGTTCCCAAGTTGGTTCATTATGTCAGTAAATCTCTCTATGTGACAGGTTAATGTACTTGTAACGCAATGTGATGCAGCAGGTTTTCAGAAAAGTCAATCACCAAGGTTGCAAATGTGACGTGTGTCTTCCATTTGCAGGTACTTGTGTGGTGGTCTTACCTTCTGAACAGACAGAGAAGACGAATCTCTCGCAGGTCCTGCGGTGCTTACAAGTCGGCAGTCTCTGATTAAAGCAGACACTGCACTGGTCACACATTTAACCTTGTCCAAAACACTTCACTATGATGTTCTCTGACCAGGGCGTGTGTGTGTGTGTGTGTGTGTGTGTGTGTGTAGTATCCCACCCAAGATGCCTTGCGTTTAAATCACATCCAGAAGCACTGCTTCTGCTCCTGCAAGTCATTTCACCTCAATAAGACCTTAAATCAAAGCAAATGTATAACACCTGTTTGTGACGGACAGTATACGTTTTTCACTCGATAGTCATATTTATCTTTAGATATTAATTCTTATTTTTCATCTCCAAAGTATAACAAAAACCCACTGGACAGCTGGTTTGCCTTTGACGTCAAAATGTTTTTATTCCAAATTGTCCCTACAGGTATATGTGCCTCAATCCACTGAGCTAATCCTTTATTGTTGATGTTTGACCTGGCTTGAAGATATATGGGCTGTGATATAGCTACCAGTGATATACCAGCCGTGTTACATTGAGACTGAGTAACTGAGAAACATTCTCATATTTTCATTGGAGTTTTCCTGAATCTAAACATACAGTACGTGACAGTTTAGATTGTTGATAGGGGGATGGAAAAGTGGCAAATTTGGCAACAGCCTCAAGTCGTTATAGTACCACTTCCTGGTTAATGGTGTATGAAGAGCCTTTGATCGCCTTCCTGAGACTTTAGTCGCTATCACAAGAAAACATAAAGTGGAAAAATGTGTTCCTGCAAATGATTGTCTCATTATCATAACAGGGGTTATCTACAAAAAGAGTTTAAAATAGCTCCCCTGGTATGTCCAAGTAAAAACAAAATGCAAAAGAAATTATGATAAAAAAAGTTTTATACCGGGCCTTTTGAATTTAGGTATGTAGTATAATAATGATTTTGTCACCTCTCTACAGATCTTTCAAGAATTGTAGAATAAGTGTCTTAACCAGTTCAATCCATATAAGTTACAACAGTAACAGTCAGCTGGTAACAACATGGCAGCCACAGTGGCTTCTGTTTTAGACCAACCCCCCTCCCCTTCACCTTCAAAAAAAGAAAATAACTGTTTTTGATATATAAGCTTTCATCAGAAAAATGTGATCCCATCTGGCCTGTATAAATGGCTTTCATTAAAAAGCAGGTCCCTTTTCTCTGCCCACTTAAAATATAAAATATACATGCACATGAAACGCAATGAAAAACTAGAAACACAACTTTAATATAAAAGCCATTCACTGCCCAAAATGCTATCAGATGCTCACAGCAAATTATGTCCTTAATAAACAACTTAAAAACTATCCAGACAGCACCGGTTCTGGACGTTCTGCTGCCTTAGGCAAGACATAAAAATCTCTCTTTGGGAATATCTACAGTGTAAAATAATCTTTGTGTCATGTTATGTTTTATTTACAGCTTCACACTGAAAAAGTCTGCCTCAAGCTAATGCCGCCCTATAGGATGCTGCCTAATTTTGCCTATTGACCGATCCCAAGCCTATGGACCGACCACAAGCCTATGGACCGACCCCAAGTCTATTGACCAATCC
Source organism: Forbesichthys agassizii (assembly GCA_026546735.1). NCBI lineage: Eukaryota > Metazoa > Chordata > Actinopteri > Percopsiformes > Amblyopsidae > Forbesichthys > Forbesichthys agassizii. Next base: position 22,249 of record JAODLL010055477.1, on the reverse strand, counting down.
CAAGCTTATGGGCCGATCCCAAGCCTATGGACCGATACCAAACCTATTGACCGATCCCAAGCCTATTGGCCAACCCCAAGCCTATTGATTGGCCACAAACCTATGGTCTGATCCCAAGCCTATTGGCCAACCCCAAGCCTATGGACTGATCCCAAGCCTATTGACTGATCCTACATTTATGGACCGATCCCAAGCCTATTGACCGATCAGAAGCCTATGGACCGATCTCAAGCCTATTGACCAACCCCAAGCCTATGAACTGATCCCAAGCCTATTGACTGACCCCAAGCCTATTGACCGATCCCAAGCCTATGGACCGATCTCAAGCCTATTGACAAACCCCAAGCCTATGAACTGATCCCAAGCCTATTGACCAATCCCAAGCCTATTGACCGATCCCAAGCCTATTGACCGCTCTTTTTCATAATAATACAACAAATCCACAAACAATGCATAGTTACAGGTTGTGAAACTGATGATATATTAGATTATTTAGTTATTCGTTCATTGGGTATGTATTCAATTTTAAATATTGGGATTCGGGTATACATTTTTTTCCCATTTTGCATGCATCCTTTTCCATTAATCCCCACTGTCTCCATATAAACCCACATGTTAAATTGATTTCAATTGACTATGTCTGTAAGAAGGCTATTCATTCAACACCAAGGGCATAACTACCTTTATTACAAACAATGTAACCGCATTGGGGCCCGGCGTTAGCCAGGGGCCCGTGAACACAGGTCCTTATTAAGATCCGCAGGTCCTTTTTAAGGATCACCTGGGCCCTTTAATGTGCAACTCTTCATGCGTTTGAGCAGCCTGTTAAATTTCAAGAGAGCGGGAAATTTACATAATAAACATGCAAGCAGATATAAGACACAAATAATTAAAGAGGCAGCCGAAAATGAAAAGCTACCAAAAATAGATCATTTGTACGTAGCCATTCTTTTAGCAAGTGATCCTCTTTAAGAACGAGGTGCATTAAAACTTTACGGAGCTCAAGGAGCAGTTTATGAAAATTTGTAAAGCAAGCATTGAGTTTTCTTAAGTAAGTTCAGCCAAGTCAATATCGTTTTTATTATCGTTAGACTATGCATACTGTTATTGGTGGTCTGGTGGATAATGAGTCTTAAGTTGAGTAATTGGCTCAAAGTTAAAAGCCTTGATTACTTTCTGTTGTACAGGTATAATAAATGGACTGCATTTATATAGCGCTCTAACCTACCGGCCATTTAGAGACAGTCCTAGGAACTGACATCATATTCTGTACAGTATAGCCTCACATTCACTTGATTTGGCAATTTGGTGATTGCTGCCATGCAAGGCGCGTCCAACCACTGGGAGCAATTAGGGTTAGGTGTCTTGCTCAAGGACACTTTGACACTTGGTGATGAGTTAGCCGGGATTGAACCAGCGGTACCAGCTTTTGGATCACCTGTCACCGCTCTACTCACTGCCACTGTTGCCGTATGTCCACACCATAGTTAGGTGCTATTGAAAACCTGCAAATGGTCCTGCCGCCCGCTTTAATTGTTAACGGGTTATGAAACATTAATTATAGTTGAGTGTTTGTAATGCTGTTTTTGAGAACGAGTATTCGAATACAGGTTGGGAAATTCAAGTATTTGAAACCTGTAAAATGGTATTAGGGACAGTCCTAGGAACTGAATCTCTCATTGTGACACTTAACTCCTTTAGGAGTGAAAGTCATAAATCCAGCATAGAACTGTAGATATGAAAGCATAAAGCAGTCATGTGACATGCACTGTGAAATGTTTGGAACAGTAGTAAATATGAATTTACACCACTGATTTCTTTGTTGTTCTACATTTGGCAGACCATATAAAGGAAACACATTTATCATATTCTGACATGATTGCATCATCATCATGTTACGGAAGTAAGGAAAGGAAAAAACAAGTGGAATTCCAAGGCATTTCAGGCAGCTGAGAACATGTGTTTCTGTGGGAAAGAGTTACTCTTTCTGTGTGTACTTTGAGCTTTGTAACTTTGCATACCTTTTACAAACAGTACACAAAACTCTAAAAATAAACAATTAAAATAAAGGCAAACATAGGCATAATTTATTTTCGCACCCCTCTGAAATACATAAGTTGATTTAACAATCTATACTTCTTTTTCTTTGAAGCATTAAGGACATTAGTCACACTTCCATTAACCTCAAGATAGGGCCCAACCCCCCCCCCCCCCCCCCCCCTCAAACCCGGAGGTGGGTTGTATGTGTGTGGGAGGGAGGTGGAGAAGGGGTGAGATGGAATTGTAGTACCTGCCATATCTGGATGCTCTTTCTTTCTCCCAGCGTTCCCACTTTTTCCTGTTTCAGTTTATTTCCAGGTGTAAGAAACACGTATGTGCTCCCTTAGTCACTTGGAGTAGAGTTTGCACTCACCGATAAACAGCCACTGAATTGGTCTGCCACCTTCTTGTGGTCTTTTAATCTGAAGGCAGGCATGATGGTCAATCAGTTGGTCTGTCTGCCATGATAGCGAGCCCAAATTCATAGATCCGGTATGTGAGACACGAACACACACACACACACACACACACACACACACACACACACACACACACACACACACACACACATCTCTATACAAATAGAGAGAAACCGATTTGGGGAAAAGGCAAATAACACCACCTTAATGCTGTAGAACACCAAATTATCAAACCAATTCCAAACTAGAGCTGTTTATAGACACAGTACATTTTCTCCTAAAACAGAGCTGGCTGTTTAAAGTCCCTAATCAGTCGGTAACATGGAGGCGAGGTGGATATTAACTACTACATGTGTGGTTTTATGGTTACTTAACATTGCAGTATTTGGTGTGCTATATTCACTTGTGCCAGATGCACTTTACTCAGAACTCCTGTGTTCAGATCAACAGCTAATGATAGCAATAAACACTAGCAGGTGCTTTGCAAATATGCTCATGTTTGTAGAGAACAAATTGATATTCAAAATGCTGTGGCCCCTTGATCATCAAAGTGTTTACGTTCAAAAAGAGTGTGTTGGCGGGGTAATTTGTTTGGTTTGGAGTCAAAATATGTGATAATTTCATGCATATCTAATATGGTCAATGTTGTCTGGACCTCTTCCCCCCTCCCTCAAGCATATGTAATGTGCCTCATTTGAACCTGTCAGTCTTGGTGGTTATTATCACACATTTATTCAGATAGGTTGGTGGCTCAGTAACAGCTGAGGTGAAACTTTAACATCAACATCACATCACAATAGCTGTTAGCAGCTATTGTGATGGGATGTTGGCTCCAAGCAGGGACTTGTTTGGGGACTGCCTTTGTTTTCTGAATCTTTAGTTCCTTATGCCGTGTGGGTTGTAAACACAGTTAACAAGAAATGATACACGTCAGCATTAGTGACATAAAGTAAACCTTTAAAAACCAACTGACCGTTTGGTTAGAAATGTTTCCTGAAGAAATAGCCAGAGTGAGAATGTCAGCTCTTTATACAGTATGGTAGTGGTCATATAGCAAACTCAAGAAATCTAGATAATTTGATATGTTGACAAAGTGGGTTTGGCCACTTCAATAGTATTGTTCTACATACAATTATTTGTCATTATTAAAAGTTATTCAAATAGTCAGCCCGTCTGTCTACCTGTCTGTCTATGTGGTAATGATGTATAATTGCAGATCCAGGCCAGCTGGCTCAACTTTATAGGCCTTAAGATGGAGACCCCTGTGTCATGTAAAAGGAGACCCTGTCTACTAGGCGCACCATTTTACAGTCTTAACCAGCCATAAAGTCCAAGAGAATGAAACAATGAGCGTTCCTTCACATCGTCCCCCTCTTTAACACTGGTTTGATGTGGCTTCCGTTTTCCATAAGTTTGGCACAATTTTCTACGATGGCCTGTTATTTGGCCTACATAAGTTGTACAGCGGGGTTCAAGGCGTTCATTAGGCTTTGAGGGTACTGGCTATTGTTTTCATCCCATACAGTGCATGCCTTTCATGGTTCTATTGATTAGTGCACATCCATCTGGGTACTGTTACCATGGCCCGTCCTGTGTTTATCAGTGCAGTGCTTTTGGGGTGGTTGTGGCGGCTTGGCGCTGGTTCATTTGTTTTTGTTCTGTACTGACATGGCCCCGGCCACGTTTGATGGTTGATTGAACATGAAAACAACCGGCTGCTCTCCGCGAGAAAGCCGTGAAACTGTCAGCTCTCCTTCCCTTTGCGAACTAGGCTTGAACGTGACAGAGGTAGACAGATAGATGACCCTTGAGACCTCCGTGCTGTAAACCCAGCAAAGCCCACGTTGACAGCTGCCGGTGGACTGTTGAGTAATAAATGGTCAAGCTTTGGAAAGTGACGCTTGATAGCAAAGACCACTTCTAAGTCTTTCAGTATATGTTGCATTCCTAACTTCTTTCTTCCCGCGGATCATTGATCAGCTATTTATTACTAGACTTATGACTTATGACTTTTCAAAGCTATGTTATGCTATTCACACAAATACATGACTGCTGTTTATTGTTTAAAATAACAGGACAGTTGTTCATGAAAGCCTTACCGTTTGCAGTTCTGAATCCAGTGACATTTGTAGGCATGGCGTGGTACACTGGTGGTTTTGAATCTATCCCTATAATAAATATTTAATGAAAGTTTAGGTTTAAAAGAGCTTCAAGCATTTTATCTCGTCTCCTTAAAATATGTTATAAGTCCTTATATATAAGTTATAAGTGGAGCAAGACCAAGAGAGAGGTGCTTGTGTTCACCCTGAATAAAGCAGTGGAATAATCAGTCAACTTGTTAGGCTTTGGCTGGCGCACTGGCACAGCGGGCATGCCTATAAGGTTTCATTTACATTGCCGGCTTAAAGCTAATTGTTTTTCCTCAGTCGGAATCTATTTAGTCTTTGCTAGCTCCTCGAAGGTCTATATGCAATCTGATATGTTTTTCTGTGTTAAGCACACTGAATAAAAAAGGTTGTAGATGTGGTACCTATTTGTATGAGGCGATGCAATTTCTGTCCTGCCATTTTTGCCAAGATCACAAAAATATCAAATATATTTGATAGCAGTGGTTGTTTTTTACTGTATATGAAGGCTGGTATGTGTTTTCACGTTTTGCATGGCACTTGAATTCTGTATGAGTATAAGCTCTACATTCCTAGTCCAGACTAAACTCCGCTCTGTTGCAGCTGTTATGGAAGTATCCAGACACCCCAGAGATGACCCTGCAATTATGAAAATTAGGTATTAATAGTATAAAATTGCACCCAAATGGCGTTCATGTAGACGTACAAGAAAAAATGGCCTGTTTGTTTTTTCTTTTCATTGAAAGCATTAGCGGCGTTTGGAAAAATGTCTTGGATGAGGTTCAAAGGAAATCTGGACACTTTACTGCGCTTTGCAGGGTGATGCTGGTGTGTGTGTGTGTGTGTGCATGCATGGGTGTGAGCACATGCGTGTGCTTATCTAAAAAATATAGTTCTGCACTTGATATTGGAAATATGCATTCATAGGTATATTTTGGAGGTAAGCGATCAATTTACATAGGTATACCTGAGTTGTGCTGTGGTGCTGTGAGTCTATTCATTCTATTGAATCAGTACGACATTGTGCCTTCACACAGCGCCAGAGTGTTTTGTGTTCCCCATGGAATAGCAGGCGTTATTTCTGCAATGGTCTTCCTTCAAGCCAATGCTGGAGCTGGGCCAAACGAGTCTTATGTAAAGCTAAAGGTAACATCACCAGAACTGAAGTTACTGTAGATTTTAGAATTAAGTTAATCTTAACCTTACATTCAGAGTATTGCTACTGTAGTTTCAAATTAGCATGGCACTGAATCTCTGTTGCATTTAATGATGTTCAAACAAATCAACGTTACAATATAATGTAAACAGGAAATATGGCATTTTTTAAATTTGCTGTGCACAGTTGCATGTGCCATTGTTAGAGTCAGAGGAGATGGTTTGTTGAATGCTTACTGTTGACTGCACTGTAACGTTCTGTTGTCTGTCTCGTGTTCTCCATCTGTTAGTTTTGTCATATCATATCAGTTATTCCTTGTATTTCCTTGTATTTTCTGTCCCTGCACCAGTTCATAGTTCGTCTTGCTAGTTCCACCTGTGTCTTCAACGTCCCTTGTTGCTTTTGTCCCATGGTCCTACCTGTATTGTCTACCTCTGTATTCAAGCTCTGGTGGTTCTCCTGCTGACGAGAAGTGTTTCCTGTAGTTGCGTCTTCCCGCTGCTACTCTGCTCTGTGTTACATTTGTATTACTACCACGCCCCTAAGCATTACAGTAAGCTGTGCGGTCTGCTAGCCAGGTGTTCAGGTGTTTCTCCCTACACAGCTCTGGCTCTGTAAATGGGACTACAAACATATTGGTGCAGACCACACCATGCAATACGATCCTATAGTCATGGCCATGGCATGTGCAATTTGGAGGACAGAGCTTCTGAGGGAGCAAATAGGAGGTGTTCTTTCTTCAGAATCCCTGACTCCACCTGTGACCTTACATACAAGCCAGTTAGCTGCCCTATACTGTACATGAATGTACTGCTTTAGGGGTGTGTCTTACCAGGGTGGCAGCGTATTTTACAATAATGTAAAATACAGGTATACCTTCAGATCAAAGCAACCATCTAAGAAGTATATTGTCTGAGAGTTTGTGATCTGTCTATCATGTCTGTCAATCTCTTTTCAGAAAAACATCTGGTCAATTGTGTCATGGGATGTGTGTGTGTGCGTCTGTCATTCCGTCAACCACAGACTGGACAATGCGTGATCTGATGGGAATCATGAAGGCCTTGCATTTCTTGTCAGCGAATGCTACTCCGAGCGTGATTGTCCAGAGAGCTAGAGACGAGATTTCCTGGCCACATATTAGTTTAATCATGCAACATTGTTAGCAGATGTCACTGTACAGCTTCTGGCCCCATTGATCCTTCATCAGCATGTGTTACTGCATTCAATACACTCATTAGCGAGCTGTCAGGGCCAGGGAAATGCTTAGAGAGGAACACGTTTTCATGTTGGATTACATTGTAGCACAGCGCCATGGTCAGACGTGAGCTCTGGTTGAGGCGTCTGTGTTTTGTGTTGCACCGGGGATGTAACACAGGGAGAACACAGGCTATTTCCCTTTGTTGGAGGGCCTGAGAAATGGCAAACATTCACCTGCAATTTATGTGCTGATTGCAGTAGGGTTCCCTAATGATTCCTTGGGGCTACGAATGCCACAACACACACGCACGCACACATGCAGGCACATGCACATGCACACGTGGGCGCACACACATACACACACACACTGAACAAAACATTACATAATTTGGTTACTTACAATGTAATGTACTGTATAATGTAATATGGAACATGTACAAACACGCATAAAACATAAATCCATAAATACTCAGTTCTCTAGTCATACCAGCAGGATTTCCTAATATTCACAAACCTTCTACAAAATATGTAATTTTCTCTACGGATTTACTTGAAAGAAATCCATCTGTTAAAAGCAGATTATCCATCAATGCAGAGGCCAGGACATCTGAAGCTCAGTATCTCAAACCTTTTCTCATCTCTATGATCTTTCTTTGTTAATCATTCGAGTGAATGCCGTGAATGTCCTTAGTATGTGTCCAAGAAATGACCTAATCATGTGCGAATGTAATTTAATGAGGGAGCAGAGTTTGTGTTGCAATATGTGCATTTTTTTTTAGATGCTGATCTAGATTTTCCGTTGATTCATTTAAGTGTCTGAAGCAAATGATTCATAAGGCCTTTGTTCTGCATTAAAACATCCCAACATTTTAATTATACATGGAATATGTAGGGAATGTTTACTATACTGTACATTGCCAGGCCCAGGACCACTCTGACCCAGCCTTGACCAACCCTGCCACAGCTTGGCTTAGCACCGTCCTGATTGACAGCCCTGATGGGCCTGATTGAGCTGATGAGGGCTTATAGGCCATTGTTCCATGTGCGGGATTCAACGTTTGATTGCACAGCTCTGACATGAGTTTAAACATGCTTCTAAAATGCATCTGCTCCCACTCTAAATACATCACGGCTGAGAGGAAGAAAACAAGAGAGCGGTGCGCACGTGTGCGCGCGCGCACGTGTGTGTGTGCTGTGCACCCTTACCTCCCGTTATCAGATTTATGTTCGTCCAACTAACCCTCTCCACCCACAGGTATTTGGATTTCACTATTACTTAATAGCTGCTAATAAACAATTTATGCCACTTAACTGGGGTAATACATTAAGTCCTGACACACGGTTGAGTAACCACCTAGACACTCTCTCTCCCGGCCCTCCTCTGCCGGGGGAAAACAAAATACTTGGCACTCAGCCACAGACAACATTGAGACCCATTATCTCGCCACAGCATGCTTTGAAAGTTACCCAGGCTTCTCCTGGAGAACAGGTACTGAATAACTGACCTGTGTCCTGACGCAACATGGATACCCCCCGTGGGTCAGAATTAAAACCATTTGTAGGTTTATCATAATTTGTTATAGGCAAAGATTATTGTCAAGACGTGAATGACAAAGTGTGCAATTGACAACATGCCTTAGATGATCACTGGAGTCATAGAAATACAATGTTTTATTGGTGTACAATGTATATGTGATATTGTGCCGATTATTTAGCTGCTAATTCAATAAACTGGTTAACTGGTCAATAAAATAGTGGAGAGGCAGGATACGGTTGTGACAATACATCTCGGTATATCCTCTTAATCTCTAAGACATTATCTTAGTTCTCTCTCTGTTAACCAACACATTAACTGACATTACAAGTTATTTTTGACTCAAATGCAATTTACAGGAAGTGTCACACATGATTATCACATGCGCTACATGTCGCGCACACACCCCCACTGTGTTATTAGTGTGTCCTCAACCATTTACACACAGTATAAGAAAAGAGATGAAGCACCCTTCACTTAGCCTCGCGAGACCATCCTGATCTCACGAGCTTCAGTTTAATTTCACTGTGAGAATCAGTCTGGAAAGCTTCGAGTAGCCTCTGAACTTTCCAACTTTCCACGGGCGTGGTTTATGTGTGCCGACAGCAAAAACGACCAGATGATTCATCCAATCAACTGCCAAGTATTTGTTTTGAAGTACCTGTCATTCACAAACAGTTTAAATGTACGGCTCCCCAGATGGACTTGTGACAACAATTCCTCTGGCATGTCAGGTTGCCCTTTACTTCCTTTCAACACAAAAACAAATGTGCACGTGCAAGCACACACACACACACACGCACACACACACACACACACACACACACACACACACACACATTGTGTTATCATGTGTCTCCAGAGGGAAACAGTATCAGGGGTCACATGACCTGAGGAGTCAACCTTCCTTAATCCTGCTGTCAGGCATAATTGGGCAGTGGGGGATTCATCTAGTCTCTCTCTCTCTCTCTCTCTCTCTCTCTCTCTCTCTCTCTCTCGCTCTCTCTCTCTCTCAAATAAATTAAATTCAATGGGCTTTATTGGCATGAATATTACGATGAACAATATTGCCACAGCACTTTAGAATATAATAATGATTACTATAGAATAAGGGAATAAGAATTATTAAAACAATCATGTGTTCATATGTTTTGCATGTGGTTAGGAAGTGCACCTCCGGCTCTACCTCGTTTTGAGGGCAGTGTGCACATATTCTGTCCTCTCTTGGGAGCGAGGTCTGTCTATGGTGCCCTTTCTCTACAGCTAGGCTGTGCTCGCGTCTGTGCTCGAGTCTGTACGGTACATAGTCAAATGTTTTCTTCATTTTGGGTCTGTTACAGTTGACAGGTATGGTGCTACAGTGTATTCTCTGTTTAGGAAAGCAATCCAATTTCTTTGGACTTTTTCTGTATTGTCCCAATTCAGATCTACATGCATTATTGGAGGTTTTGCGTTGGACATTGAGAAATATTTTGCTGAATTCTGCAAGCAGAGTCTCAGTTGGATGTTTATCTCATCTTGGTTGGTCAGCGGACCCCGGGCCTCACAGCCATATTGGGCAATTGTTTCTTGGACTGATTGGAATTTTTTGCCAGGTTTTGATTGGAATGTCTAATTATTCTAAAAAAATGTTATGGCATAAAATGCTTTTCTTGCCTTATCTCTCATGTCTCTCTCTCTCTCTCCCCCCCTCTCTCTCTCTCTCCCTCCCCCTCTCTCACTCTCTCTCTCTCTCTCCCCCCCTCTCTCTCTATGTCTGTTGTCTGTACAGTATATGTGTTCATTCACAATTGGCCTCCTCATTTCTTAGTTTCTTTCATTTGAGTCCACTGGGTTTATAGCTGTGTAAGTTAGCTGAAGACTGTGATACAGTGAGACAACCAGTCTAATGACATGCTTGTTAATTTAGGGATACATAGGCCTACATATGTTATGCTATATGCTATATGTTGCGCACATTTTCTCACAGGATTCAAAGAAGCAAATAAATTCTATGGAAGAGAACCTAGTTTGACGTTTTCAATGGGGGAGGAAGGAAGTCTTGACTAGCACCTTGATGACCAATATTCGAGACAATGCATGGCTGTTGCTCTCAGAGGTGTGAACACCAAGTCGAGAGTAAAACTTACCATGCATATTTGCACACTCCATATTAATCTTTTGCACTTGACCAGTAGAGGGCAATACTGTTAAAATAACAGTGACCGAATCCTCTCCAAGACACACATCATCATCTTGAGCTCTAGCTCTAGATTTAGGAGTAGTTGACTGCACTGAGATGTATTCCTGGGTGTCATATATCACTGGGTGCTGGGTGACAAAAGGTGGGTGTAAATCTTGACAGCGTATGGACACTTATAATTCCAGCTAGGATCTTTCTTGCATCTCCATATCCCAATTAATCTTTGTTTCACTTTGTCAAGGAAGTGGCTGTATGTTTGTCTGATATATACCTTTTTAGAAAGCTTGTGGCAGGTAGATTATGGTGAGATATAGTATTGGAGGGATAAAAGGGAAATTTAGTAAAAAAGCAGCTGTGTTAGTAACTAGATTTGGTGCTGTGGATCGCCAAGCTTAAGTGCGTTTTAACAACTTAGCGCATTTCTTTTCCAGACTGAAAGGTTTTTAGAGCTTGGATTTAAATAGTCACAGATGAGTCACAGAGTTAGCTAAAGGAATAGGCACAGGACCTTGTTGGACCAAGCATTTATCAAGCATTTATCTTGCATTGATCAAGCATTTATCAAGCATTTGTCGAGCATTGATCGAGCATTGATCGAGCATTGATCAAGCATTTATCAAGCATTGCCCAAACATTGCCCAAGCATTGCCCAAGCATTGCCCAATAAATTCATAAAATGTTATTGCTTCTGTTCTCTGTATTTGACAGTTACACTTTTCTACATGGTACAGTCAAATTCTAGTTTGCTGCCCTTTAACCATATGTTGTGTCCTGATATAGGACTATAGAATGCATTTAATGGACCTAATCTTTCAACCTATACGTAGTACCCTATAGCGGTTCCAGCTTCATTAGTGGATATGGAGTCCTAACTAACTTAAGTTTTGAGGTCTATGCACTCAGGATCACTGGTCTCGTGGTCACCACTGACATGCATCAATGTGTGGTAGCTGACTCTCCGATCCCACACATCCACAGGTATGTAGAGGTGGGTGATCAATATTGTGACATCTGATATCAGCACAAATGGATCTCTACCTCAAAAGTAACCCTATTCTAAAGCTATCTTTAGAGAACCTTTAATAATATTCTTTTTTGCCCATAGCTGTAGTTGTTTAGACAGGTAATGGGAAACATATGAGAAAGAAGACCCCGTAACACACTTTTACGCTTGATCTCATAACATCATTGTGTAATGTGTGTGTTGTCTGCGCACACACACACACAAACACACACACACCTAGACACACACACACACACACACACACACACACACACACACGTGTGTGTGTTTTAAATTGTTGAATTTCTGACTCCATGCCTGGAATAAATGTGTGCATGAGTGCATGTGTGCCTTAACCATAACACTGGGTTATGAGGCCAGCATGCCTGTGTTTATTTGTTTGCCCACCAAATGCCCCTACGCAGGGCATCCAGTATGTGGCTCATTTAACACATCCACATATTTACACAGCTGCATATGAACTGATAGAGAGAGGCTGTTGAATGCACGGTACGTTTTGAAGAGATAGAGGTGGGCAGATGACACATTTTTGCTTAATCCTGTTTTATTCATCTGTCCGTCCCTCCGTCCAGTTTTTATCTAACACACCTTCACTTACTCCCATTCATCGTCTGCCCCCCACCACTGGTTTTCATGCTGTCGTGTCTTGCCACCAACCTCTATCTTTTCCAGGTTCCACCCCTTGTTTTCCGGCAGCCCTCCTCCCATTTTCCTTCCGTACCCCTCGTTTTTCCTTTCCGTACAAAAGCCACATGGAGGGTCTGCTTCTAATCTCCACATTCTAAGATCTCCATTTGTTTTGCTTGTCCATGGACCCCACAATGCTGTTTCCAGCGCCCAGGATCAGATTTAATTAAATAAGGTCAATGGTGGAGGCGGCTGGATAGAAGCTGGACATGGGGCTTTTACAAACGGGTTGGGGATTGGCCCTTGGCACCACATGAGCCTATAGCACAACAATGTAATTCAGACTGAGAGGGGCACTGAGAAAGTGAAAGGGCGGTTGAGAACCTCTGACTGCATGCTGAAAGAGTTGGGATGGATTGTGATTACTGAGGTGTTGCAAGATGCTAGTGCCATGCCTGTTGATGCTGGCATAGACAGATATTAGTAAGTTGTAGGCTACAGTGTGTATGCTTGTACTAGCTAGTACAGTATGCATCTAAGTTTGATGATTTGGATAAAGATGTTGCCAGTTGATGGCTTCGTCCTTGACTTGGAGCAACATCCCCACCCTTTCACCATTCAATTTTTTAAGTCGTATTGAATATATCACCAGTTATATTCCAATATGAAAGTTAGACACATACCAGGACCAACATTTCCATGATGGGTTCAAGGTCGGGGAGAGACTTAATCTGCCTACTTGGGTTTGCTGACAGCATATTTCTACCACAGTTCAACCTGAGAGGAGGTCCAATAAGGCTAAATAACTGCATGTTCATGCATGTGCGCACACACACACACACACACACACACACACACACACACACACACACACACACACATACACACACACACACACACACACACACCTAACCAACAAAATGTTAAATGAAAGGTTCCAAGCAGTAAGCGTTGCCATGCAAGCCTCTGGTCATAACCAATGATGTTCCTTTATCAAAACCAGCATGTACACAACCCCACATTCCTCCTTTCATACCAAAGCCAAGCAGTGCAGGACCCAGGTATAGCCCATGAATTAAGTATTGAATGCAGGTCACTTCATACAGCAACATGGGTTGGCCCTTCTATACGAATAGCAAATACAATAGTTATTCAGGTCATTGCTGCAGTGTGATAGTGGTCTTCCAAGACCTATTTTGTTGCCATTGGTTTTAAATCTGCTTATGTGTTTGTTTGTTATGGGGTTTTTTGGGCACATATTTATAATACACGACACAGAATAGAATATACTCTTATTGTAAATACAGTTACATAAACATTAACTGTCATAACAAAGGGCTCAAGGGCAGATGTAGGAAGACGTAGGAATATATGAAAGGGTATGCCTATAGAAGGCAAAGGAACACAGAGCGCATTACTGTTCCAGGAGGGAGTGGGCAGACGTTTGAGAATGAACAAAGTGTTTAGTAGATTTTTTGACCTGCTATGATGAAACTAAAGCTACAGATCTTTAATTAGAGTGTTTGTAGTATGCAGTGCCCTGGAGAGTTACACACTGCACGAATCAGGTGGGTTTGATTACAAAGCACACTGTGTACCACTGTGTACCACTGTGCAGTCACTGAGATTAGTGGTTTACAACTGACAGGTGGATGGTATTTTACTGTAGTGGATTCTGGTGTTGATGTTGAGAAAATTACACTTAGTTGAATCCCATATCCAGAGATAAATGTTGTATGAATAAATGGAATATACTGTACATATACGCTCGGCTTGAAAATCTTTATTGGTCAATCAAAATGTGTCTGAACATTCTTTGCTAAACATTAGAGATGACTGGCACTACAATCGTGATGAAGGTAATCAGTTATGATGAAGGGGTTGAAAAAAACAAGACATTGTCTGATCTTTGTTTTTTTTCCGCGTACATTGCGTTTCTGTTTATTTATTGCCTCATGGCATGGTTTGGTTCGATCAATGTTTTCATTTGAATCATTATTGGCAGAACACAGGTTTCATGCAATTGCCCTCAATCAAAATGTGGCGTTTGTCGGGTTTCTTCTGTGGCATATATTCCCTCTCGCTCTATTGCACTACTGTCCTGGATACCAGATTCATTATGAATTAAAGGATGAATTAAGCTACAAACAATTTAAAACATAAACATATGTACCGCCTACACTCTTTACACTTTACAGATACTGGTTCATTCTCTTTTGGTTCTCTCTGACAATTTCTAAAGTGGCATGTAATATTTAAAATATCATGTGAAAGTGCAGTAATAAAAGTGTTCTGTTGCCACCAGCAGAATATACATAGTATCACTTTTCCAGAGTCGGACAACAAGACTTTGTGGCTGTTGTTGTTGTTGTTGTTGTTGTTGTTGTTGTTCTGTGTGGACTATCCTCTGTGTATTTATCTACAGATTCCAGACGGACTCTCAGAGAGAAGGCATCCGCTAAACATCTGCGTGCTGGCACTCTCTGACAGGTCTGCTAGAGATTGGTTATGAGACCGGTAATGCCGACAGGATCTCACAGACGGACACAGACAGATACAGTACACTTCTGTATGCTGCATATGCCCAATGCAGGTTGATTACACATGATCATGCACACACAGTGACACTCATGCTGTATTCAACAGTCGTGCTCATTTCAACCTTCAACACACACCGTTGCAGCCAAAAAAGCCTGTTAAAATGATCTAACACTTTTACAATTCTCAATTATTACCATAAGCCTACCTTCAGACTACTCGATTAAATAAACAAAAAAAGAAAAATTTGCAACAGCTAGTTATATATTTGCCATTTCCTTGCAATTAGAACTGGGGATGTGAAAGTAATATAAGGTTAAGACCACAAACAAAGTAATAGGTTTTACAATGTTTTCCAGAACACAGATGCAATTGTTTTAGGCTGGGATAATGATCCAGTTGGCAGTTGTTTGTGTTGCTTTACAAATGCTGCACATCTACCAGTTTTCTGTTTGGGATGTCGTAAAACACCTGCCATTAGTATGCTGTTCTAACCTGGCCTCAATGTGAAGGGAAGTTTTTTTAAATTTTTTTAATAGATTTCCATAAGGTAATGTCTGACTCGTTGCAAGTTATGATGAATATTGGCATGACAGTAAAGAGGTTTAGGTCCAATTGAAGAGGGAAATGTTATAGTTGTGCATTGTGATAATTTCAGATTCAACATTTTGGCTCTAATGTAACTGCAGCTATCAAATAATTTCAGAATATGACAATTTGTTTTATTTTTTACATGAGGCATTTATTTATTTACTCTAATTATAACTTGTGCAATTAAATGCTATGACATCACAGCATTACATTGTATAGCATACAGTATATATTCATTCTGATTTGCTTTAAATTCAAGGGACCCGAGCATCATTGATGTGACAGACTTATCGTGATGGTCTATTTTCCCCGTGAAAAACAGCAGGTTTGTGTTTGGTCAGATGGAGGGAACTTGGCTGACACTCCCTGGGGATGTAATCGACTCTGTTGCAGACCCAGGTCCATGTTTATCTTTGAGCTTTATTAGATGTTGATGTTGGCCGTGCGAGAGAACCACTTTGTTTAACAAAAACAACTATTTTTAAGAAAAGAACTGGCAGAAGGGAGAGCTTGAGGGAGACGGAGAAAGTGAGAAATAGGAGAAATAACTGAGATAAACAGCCAGACAGGTGAAATAAAGTAGCCAGTGTAGTAGAGCAGAAGAGCTTGTATGTTGAAATGAAATGCAGGTGAAATAATTTGTTTTGTTAACAAAAGCTAAACATGTGAGCTAAAGCTATCCATGAAGTATTGAGTATTGTCCACCATTTGATTGTTTAAGCCATGTTTCCACAATTTACAGTATTCGGTTGCCAAAGTTATTTGATTTAAAATTAACTAAAAGTAACGAAAGACAACCATACAATGTTGGGACATACTGTATTAATATTATTATTATTATTATTATTATTATTAATATTATTATTATTATTATTTCCAAGTCTTTTCCAAGTTTATTTTATTGCTTAAGAGAGTATCAGTACAGTACATGCATACTCTCTGCTGAGGCAGAAATGCTATGCTTCGTCTTATTTGGGGTCTCTGTATCTCTGTCAATATTATACTACATGTGTGTGCTTTGACTGTGTGTATGTATATTATTCTAAGACATGCTTTCTTTTACCATAGTTTCAAGTAGACCCCCTTCCACACAAGAGTGACATCATTTCTTCTTTATCCGCTGTATTTATGTATTTCTTTCCTTCAGCATATCAGAGCAGAACGCATGGAGGAGATGGAGAAGAGCGTGGATGTCAGGCAGCCAGGAGTATGCACCTGAGTGCTGTATAATGATGACTCATGGGAAAACAAACCAGCTCAGTGGACTGAGACAGCAGCTGGTCCACCGCTGGCTGGCTGGCTGGATGGATGTATGGATGGATGGCTGGCTGGATGGCTGGCTGGATGGATGTACGGATGGATGGATGGATGGATGGATGTATGTATGGATGGATGAATGGATGTATGGATGGATGTATGGATGGATGGCTGGCTGGCTGCTGAGTTCCTAGCACAGAGAAGCTTGCATCACTGCTTGCCCATACAGTATCACTGTAGTGAGGCCGGGGCTGAACCCTGGCTGTACGGCCGGTGAGACAGGTAGGACTGTGAGCACGCAGACAGACATGCAGTTAACAAGAAACAGCAGGTGGGCTGGGCAGACAGGCAGTTAGATAGGAAGCCTAAAACACAAATAGCCCTTAATGGGTAGACATGGCAGCTATAGAACTAACAACAGATAACTGAAACAGAGCTGTAAATGAAGAATGAATGAAAGGTACAGCGCACAGTGAATGCCAGGTTGCCCTGGCGGAGCTAGACAGACAAACAGACATACTTACACGGGTGCAAAGAAAGAGGTAATTTCCCCATCTCTTTACGTGGCATTGTTGGCTAAATGGTTGTTTTGGATTGTCTGGTGACTACAGTGCTGATGTGGAGTGTCTGGTTCGTCTATAGCGACACAAACATGAAGTCTTACACTAAAGGAGGCGTCAGCGATCGTAAGCTAATACTAGCTGCCCATTCTCTGTGTGCGCTGAGATCATAATATGTTGTGTTTACACAGCCCTGGCTCTGTAAATGGGAACACAAACAAAGTGATGCCGACCGCACCCGACAACACTGTATTATCCTTGGCAATGCATGTCCAATGTGAGGGGCGGAGCTTCTGAGGGAGCACCATATGGTGGTAAAGGGAGAGGTGTTTTTGTTTTGCTTGAGTTCCATATAAACAATATTTCTCCAGCATTGCTGATGTCACCTTTTAAAGATTCTACTTTTATTCTCATTGGTGTCATTTTCTCTGCTGCATTTGACTCTGTGTGTGTGTTTCCCAACCGCTCTAGACAGAATACAGTATCACCCGCAAAGCAGATGCTTTCGGACATGCCAGAAATATGGATTGAACTTGAATGTACACATTATTACGTGCACACTATATTATATTCAGTGTGAACATCAGAGTCACGTGTGATTCATATGCGCTTGCTCATTCTGAGACACGTTTGGCCGTGACCCGAACGGCAGGTTTAGTGCCAAACTAAACAGAGAAGTGTATCTGCTTCCCTGGATTTGCTGTAGTGTTCACTGCGAAGCGTAGCAGTTAAACATGCACTGGCATTTGCACAGAAGGGAAACCTTGCATGAACACAGTGTTTGTTTTAAGCAGTGTAGTGGTCAGAGATTATTGTCTTTCAGGTCTATCAGTTGAAACTGCGAGATTTGCATTTTTCTGCTTTTCTGCTTTTCTACAAACTTACATTCTAAGAACATCTACAGTGCTACATTATCAAACACCCATTGGTAGATCAAATAGCAGTTTGTGTCATATGTACACATATTGCTGCAGCACTGTGATTCTGTAACAGTGTAGCCTGTGGTCTAATTCATCCCTTTGCATTTAATTTTCTGTTACAACACACACACACGCACACACACGCACACGCACACACACACACACACACACACACACACACACACACACAAGCCTCTCAATGGTGGCCCATAAAACAGAGGTGATGATGAGCAGGTCCTATCTGCAGATGCCGTCTTGGTCTTGGTCACCGGTGGTCAGACAACGCGCTGATCGCCTGCCGGCTTCCTCTTTCATAGGTTTCTCGCCAGTCAGCGGCTCCCCTCAAACTCCTCCTATTGTCCAACTTTATTTCTGCTACATGTATTACTTTCACTTGGCTGTTATAGCAAGTGATCTTCCCCTGCATCATTATATTTAGCTATCTCACGTCTAGTTGCTGTCACTTTGAAATGAGCAGCCATTTCCGATACAAGAGGTGCTGAAAACTCAAATTCACCAATGGTTCATTTTTGCCCTATTTTTCTCTAATTTCATCCCATTGATTTCTCAATCAGAAACAAATATGTCTACATCAGTACAGTACACATTATTATTTCCTTTGAGTTACACGGGAGCATCTACTTGTATACACTTTCTGTGTGTGCATGTTTTAGAGGAACATATTAGAGTCACATGACTGTAAATGTGCATATTATATAAATGATAGTAGGTTAATTAATGTACTGTATGGAGATATGTTCTATCAACACACCGTGTGTGCATACTGTGTGTGTATGGGCACATATCGGCAAGGATTAAATTGGTCCAAAGCCAACACTTTCAGTAGGCAAAAAAACGCTGTATGTTGCGGGAGTCTCCCTCATTTTACAAGCGGCTCCCGCAAAGAGAACATAATCTAGCGAGAGCAGGCGGTATTTCAGTGAGAGTTAGGGCGAGTGAAAATATGAAGAGCCTAATAGATGTTGTCGCCTCTGGGGAGGTAGGGCGGGAAAGGGGGGAGGGATGGGGTGTAAGTGGACGCACAAATACATCGCCTTGCGAGTTAGGGCTCCCCCACAGAAAATCCCAATTTCAACACTGATGTCGTGAATCTATACTGTGTGCTTGCCAGGCCATCTTTCTGCGTGATTGGGTGTGTGTGTGTACTACAGTATGTGTTTGCGTACTTGTTAGTCTGCTCCGTCTAGCGGAACTGTGAGTTGGTGCACACTCATGCGTCTGGTTTGTGTGAGTGTGAATGTGGGCGGTCAGTGCGTTGTGTGTGGAAGAAAAGTGTCACAATCAGCATGGGAAGCAGAGCTGATCGGCGTCTGTTCCTGGACGCCCACAGGAAACAGAACAAGGCCACCTGGTACCTGTTTCCTCTGTCCCTGCTTTTTGAAGAACAACAAACACCTGAGTGGGCAGGCAGGGGATTTCCTTGAGTGGGCCTGTGCTGTGACGTCAAGCAGTGCTTCTGGTCCTCGTCGCCTGGCAAACTGACACTTGGAATGAAAGGAAGCCCTACTTGGTGCTGGACTAGCATTTGTTATTAACCACACAACACACCAAGTAATA
>JAODLL010055466.1:0-18677 GCA_026546735.1 Forbesichthys agassizii | reverse complement strand
ACATATCACGTGTGCCCTGTGTTGGTAAATGTGTTGAGTCAAGTTACATTCATCTTGCAGAGGCTTCAGGCCAACAGGATTGTGTTGGAGTACACACAACACAAACATTGACAGAACTGAGTCTGTGTGTTCGTGCCTGTGTGCTTCACTGCAGATGTATATGATTGCCTTCTGAATGTGTGTATTTTCATTGAATACTGTATCGTGTTTTTGGGTGTGTGCAGAGCCATCCCAAGCCTTAATGGAGCATTAAGCAGAATACAATTTGGGGGTCCCCCACCGCCAATAATATTCACTCTTATCGATTCTTGGTCATTAGCACACCAGCTGTAAATCTAACACACCCATTATTAATCTCAGTGTTCCCACTCTAAGTCAAATGTAAAATTACCTGACTTTTCCTTTACTTTCAGTGTTGATGTGCCTGAAAAATGAATCAATATAGGAATAATGACAATGATAATATGAATGATAAAAAACTGAATATGAATTTCATACTATTTTACTAAACAAGTACAAACTTGCTGGTTAAATTTGGTTTTGTAAGGAGGAGACATCTTCCTTATAACAGCAGGGGGGTCTGGGGTCCTCCCACATAAATATTTGACCGGCAAACATTCAATTTCCTGCACTCTGGTCAATTTTAAAGCATCAATTTGTCCCTTTTCTCCATTAAATTATGGTAAAATGTTCTGTAAAAGATAAGGCTAAATATAGGCACCAGGTCACACAATTGAATGCATTGCTTTTAAATTCTCCTGTAGATGTACTTTTTTAATTTACTAATATTATCTCTGCTGAGGTCATAAATACCTACAGCCATGCTCTACTCTTCTCTCCTCTTCTGTGTCTTTTATTTGGGAAAGTAAACTTCCTCAAACACCTACATTCTCTGATATTGCCTGACTTGATCCAAAACATTACAAAATTCTTTGACTTTCCATGCCTGAAATATACTTTATGAAAATTCAATGATATTCCAGACTGTCCATGACTAGTGGGAACCTTTTAATATAATGATTTATAGCTACAGTATATGTGTTGCTTACATCATACCATCATGTTTTTCATCTAAAAAGGTAACAAACTCACAACAGTAATCTAATGTTAATTTGCAGAAAATATTATAGCCATACTGAACATACAGTACTGTACTGAAAAATAATATAACTAGTAGACAAATACTGTATTCATGCAGCCACACCTATACCTTGCTAGTTATTTTATATCGTTTATTTGACATTTATCTACCTCAAAGTCCATTTTTGTGGCATTGCTTTTTTAAAGATGAATGTGAGTGATAAGATTCCAGCTCGGACAGAGGAAGCAGGAATTTAAGCCATGCTACAATGCTACAGCCAGGCCAATAACATACTGCGTTTTTGAATGATTACTAACAATTGACCTAATCCATCAATCTATAAATAGTCAAATTTATTAATTAGGGTCGCAGACATTGATAAAACAAATGTAATTATAAGTCAAGTCAAGTCATTTTATTTGTAAAGCACATTTAAAAACAGCAAATGCTGACCAAAGTGCTGTACACATCAATGCAATACAATTAATAAATAAAATAAAACAATAAAACACAATACACAACAAAAAATACATTTTTAGCATAGTGTCCCAGAACTTACTTGAATGCTAAAGAGTACAAGTGTGTCTTTAGAAGAGACTTAAATTTCTCAATAAATACAAATAATAATAATTTTTGAGAGAGGGGTCCCCTGGTGGCCACTAAGCAGTCGTTTAGTTTGCTTATGCGTCGGCTGGCCCTGTGTGTGTGTGTGTGTGTGTGTGTGTGTGTGTGTGTGTGTGTGTGTGTGTGTGTGTGTTGTGTATGTGTGCTTGCTTGTTTTGCATATGAAAATTCTTATCAACCATTGGCTGAGAGTTTTCATAAGGGTTGCTTAATCTTTCCAAACTTTGTGGTTGAGCTCCATTCCAGCTCATAATGAACCCATAGCTGATTTATACCTTCTCAGAACGTTCCAATCCATGCAGATGATGGAGAGTGGAATTAAACGTTGCTATTATTTATGGATATTATTCACATCATCTATCCCACGGCTGCTGAAGGCAAATTGTAAAAGTCCTACATCAAGCGATTACTTGCTGTGTTTACTGAGCCTGTTTTGTTTTCCCACATAATATATTTACTTTGGACGCTAGCAGGTTGCCAGGTTCCCTCCAAAATAAATAAAGGTTGTAATTCATTCCAACAAAACATCAACAGAGTAAAACAGCTCTTTTCTGCTGCCCATCAATATACCCTGGCTCTGGAGAGGAAATGTGCTGAGCTGGACGTTTCACAGCATTGGTTCTTAGCGTTTCTGGCTTCCAGCCCCCACGAGGTCTGCTGGCAGACGCTGATGCAGGAGTTGTTGAACCTCAATCTAATGTCCTTATTTTGAGGTTATTTAACTTTTAGTACAAATATTAACATTTTATATAATGCACAAAAAAATGGAAAATATAATTTCCATAATGAATACTAAGCCTCAGACTTTGCAAGACAAATGAACACTTGCTGTAAATCTATAGATATACATTACTATAAACAAAACATTGTTTTACCATACATTTTAATATTACAAAAATACACAGAAACGTTAGTGAAATATGTAATATTGTTGAGCTTTGACTAATATAATAATACCAATATTATTTACTAAGCACGTTTAAATCCAAAATAGCAATTAGGTATTTTTGATTTTATTTGTTAAGGATAAAACTTTTTTTTTTTTAAAGTATTTGTAATATGAAAACACACACACACACACACACACACACCTTTGACTTTACTTGATGTGTGTGTCAGTGTGTGTGTGTGTCCAAACAGGAGCTTGTCCAGGCTATAGCACATTGAACACCATTAGAAAGGCCATATGAAAGGTGTTATGAGCAGTCTTTTACTATTCTGAATAGGATGGAATGGATGGATAGGAATCTATGGCAGCCCTTGCCGTAGATAGCCTATGGGCCATGTGTGTTGTGTGGATGGACATAGGCAGGCAGGTAGACAGACAGAGAGGCGGATGGGGGCCACAAAGAGATGGACATGGTCCAGCTTAGCCAAACAGCCATGTATGCATGAAATTACAATGTCAACATGAGGTTCACGCTGCTAGGCTGTGACTGTGAAACAAATTGGAACGGCAGGTGGTAGTTCCAATATTAGCTGGAAGGATGAGTGCTACACAGGCATGTTTCATCAAGGATCAACATCCAGTTAGATTCATGAATCAGTTTTAGCTGGTTATAGAATCACTGGTGTTTCCAATGACATGGAATGGAAAATGGAAAATGATTCGTGAGATAGTCGTAATCAGAAAGACAGCAAATTAAACATTTTGATTGGGGTTAAGGTCAGATTTAGTTTTAAAAAAAAGTTTTATAACCATTATTTACTGTATATTATAAACATTTGCAGCTAGAAGACAGTTGACCAGTGTGTTGAAGACTGAGAGATAAACAAGGTTGTTATTTATTTCTTTTCAGATTTCTTATTAATTGTTTGATTTATAGAGTAATAGGTGACCATTAAGCATTTTGTACACAAAATGACATTAATACAAAATGAACAAATAAGAGCAAGAATACAGTTGAGCAGGTTTCATTGACCTCACCCTTTATGCAAACCTTGAGACAGAAACTTGGTTTGAAAAAAGGAAAATATTGTTAAAAAGAATTGTATGGATATCTCAAATGTAAACACTAGTCAGTTTGTTGAGAGTTGTGAATAACCAGTAGAAACTCTCCTGGTAGCCGTTAGGGATTAGCCAGTTAACACTTCTCCATTGCCAACACAATTGTGTGCCATCAATGCGTATAGGTCTTTCAGGGTGTTGCCAAGATACGGCAACTGTTCCCATAAAAATGTCTCGGCCATTTCATCCCCTACATTTTGTAACAACACACAAGTAAAACAAATGACATTGTTTGAAAAAAAATAATCTAGCCCACCAGTATTGACATTAGTGTCTTAACAAAAGAGGGACCTTTTGTGTCTGTTTTAAAGTGTAGAGGAGTGCCTATCTAAACTGGAAGGTAGTTTACTGTCTCATATTGGGTTTGTGGGTCTACATCAATGCGGTGGGTGAAGCATAACTCATTACGCTGGGGTGGCATCAGGGAGGCTACAACAGTTATCCCAGCATGAAGCTTTGGCTAGATGTCTTCCAGACCACCACATGCTGCTCTGAGAGGAGGAGAATGGGTGGGGAGAGAAGAGAAACACTCCTGACTGTCCCAGTGAGTGTTTGTGGGATTCTCTTAGCCGGGGAAACCATACATCCAACAACTTCTTCCCATCTATGTTGCTGTGGGATATAACTGGTTTTGGATATTATTAATACAAACACAATTAACTTATTTATGGGATATATATTATGCCAATTCATGATGATACACATACATAACTTTAGCATCTGGTACAGTAGGCTACTGAACCCATTACCCATTAAACTACATGAGGACTGGTGCTCCTAATTCAGGACGTATTCATATTGTGATGCAATGGCTAATGCTTTATAATATTGACAAAGAGCAACATCATAACATCTGCTGATGTGCCCACGGGCAAAGCACCAATCCCTGAACCTGCTCACTTGCTCTAAATGAGAGTCAGTTAAATTCTTAAGGCAGCGAGACTCTCCGACTTGATCTGTTTCAAAGCTAACTCCCTTCGACAGAGGGCAAGCATTTGTGATTCCTTCGCCTGAGAACGAGCGCTGACAGGGAATAGAGCATGCAGCTGCACCAAACACCATCCATCAACACTCTGGCTCCCGCCTTGTCAGTTGCAACTCTCTCTGAAAACATAGAATAAATGGATCCATCACATTCCCTTGCTCACCTCTCTTTCCCCACGCATTCATCTCACTCTCTGTCTGGCTTACAGTACAACTCGTGGTAACAAGGCAAGCTTATTTGACAGCATTTCTGCTGTTTATGTTCCACTGTTCTTCCACATTCTTCTTTATTAGATCATACACTTTGTTTGAAGATTTGTCATTTGTGCAGTTATGTCAATGCAGCTGAATTAAACTAAACTAAAGTGAAATAAGTAAATTTTAATGTGCATGAAACAGTCCATCTTCTAGCATCCTATGTAGTATCCAGGACGAATCCCAATATTTATTTATTTGTGTTTTGGACTATAGCAGGGGTTCCCAAACATTTTTGTGCCAAGACCCACCTAGAGAGGACTAATCTATTTAGAGGCCCACCAGACACCAAGTACCGGTAATGTAATTTGCCCTATCCATTTGAGATAATTATATAAAGTACCTGTGTGTGCACCAAATATTTTGAGCAGAGCACACCAGAATCTATGGTGTGCACACGGCAAAATAGGATTTCATCCCACCTGTGGGTCCCGACCCACAGTTTGAAAACCGCTGGTCTATAGCATTTGGTCAGTCAATCTGTCAACAATCTCTGTATTAATCTGAAAGCGATGTAAGACAAATATTACAATTATAGTGTGTTGAATAGATTGTATTATATCAAAACACAATTATACATAACACATTTATAATTAGTTTCTAGCTACCTGCCAGCTTGTTGTTTGGGTATTAGAGAGCTTCACTCTGATGCAGAAAGTGTTAAGGTGATAATAGGTTTGATGGATTTTACTGCCTCTCCTTTCCCCTGCAGTCCTGGTGTGACAGGTTTATTTATCACCAGTTTTGGAATCTTATCTCTGCCATACAACCATAAACTGACACTTCAACAGCACTTCAAAGGCAGTTAGGAACCAGAGGTGACAAAAGCTTTCACAAAGCTTAGATGAGATGTGGATTAGCTCTCATTGCAAAAAGGACAAGGGATTGTTCCCTGTGGCACTCCAGCTGGGATAGGTCATCTTGGCCTAGGGATGATTTTGGGAGTGCTGACAAGAAAAACCTTCTTCCCCATCACAATAATGTTGGGACAATCTTGTGCTTGAGGACAAAACAGTTGTACTGAAAACTACATAGTTTACAGAAAATAATGATGTATCACGACAATGAGGTATCATGTGTGAAAACATGCTTCTCATCTTTTAACATCTCAAATATCTTAAACGAATGAAATTAATCATAAATTTGGATTTTAAAATCATGTGGCAATATGTATCAATACCCCAGTATTGCCACATACTGAAAATTTTCTGTCTCTAGTGCCATTTTCAACCGTGTCCATGAAATCAGAATGCCGTACAGGAATATTTGTGTGATATATAAATATGTTTAGGTTTTATCATACTGTTCCTTGCTGTTTTTGTTTATAAAGTAAGCCTATAGGTATTTATACATTGTGCTTGTCTAACCATTTGTGCTGTTTTTTCAGGACATATCCAATCGTGTCATAGCTGCGCCCACAGTAATTGAGGGAAGAAATCTTGAAATGTGAAAAGGATAGGCCAACTAAGAATCTACCTAAAAAACCAATTCTCACCACATAAAAATGTTCTTATCAGTAGTTTTTGTTTTTGTTGCGTTTTAAACGTTTAAAGGTGTCCATCCCATTGTACAAGAGAAATATAGTAAATACGTTAACAACCTTTTGACAGTAAAGCTATTAAAATAGTGTTACTGCATAGATTGAAGCAGTTTCTGTTGATTGTGTGTTATCCTTTTAAATGTAGATCTAGACAGCTTTTATCTCTTTCCTCTTTCAGCTCTTTGGTCTTTCATTTCCTCTCACGTCCATTGTTATGTGATGTGAAACATTGTAAGATGTTAATTAGCACTATAGGTTTACTAATGCATTCCAGGTTCCATATTGCTAAACCGGCTTTGAAGATGCTTAATCCTTAATTGTAACAACACATTGGATTAATCACCTCTGTAAGGGTTATTGTAAACTTTTGTTGACAAGGTTGTGTATAGCAACACTAATTGTTTCACAGTAAAATAGTGAGTGAGGGAAAGCTTTATGACAGTTATAGCAAGAATACCAGCACTGCTACTCATTTGTAGTTAAACCATTCCAATCACGATATAATGACATTGTCATTTTTGTATTTGGAACACCATTAGCATTGTATCAGTGCTACTAAATAACAAATCATTACATTAAGTTTCTATCCTAAGATTGGCATCTATATCTTAATGAGAATATAGCCTAATGTGTTGATGTGTTTGATATCCAGTCAAATCTTGTGGACAGAAGACTTATTAATTCCCAAGCTTGACTGTCTAGTATCTGTTTACTTTGGTTCTGGTGGCATTGAGATACCCAAACCTCCACTGATGGGCTTGTTTACGTTATGCCTACCCCATGTCTGTCTCACACTTATATTGTGTAGGATCCAACCGCAGCTAAAATCTCCTGTGAGTTAAGACTTAATGAAAACAGCATCTGAGACATCTCTAATGGCTGGTTTTACACTACTAGCGCAGCAGATTATTTCAGGAACTCCCTCATATACAAAAAAACTAATGAGCCTCACTCAGGTGACACTAATTCATAATGTTATACCAAGTAAGTTGTAATCTCCTCTGAGAGACGTTATGGCCCGAAGTGAGATCCCAAAACAGCATAGTGGAACACAATGAACAGCTTGTGGTGTCACATTTTGGTTTCACTCGACTGAAAACCGACGGGAAAACGTTGCAGATTACAACAAAATGAAATGTCACTATCAGTTCATGTGGACCAAATGTCCACCCTTTTCATTCAGGTACAGACCGTGAATCTTACGCTGTAATTAATCATGTGTTTGAGCTTGGGTTCGTTAATTAGAGACTTCGGGGAGAGCCGTGACACTGAGGTGTCCATGAACCCACTACAAACTCTCACTAATTAGTGAGCCCAGTTAGCATGAAGGGAGCCCTTTGGAGATGCCAGCCAGCCAAACATCATGGGTGAAGCGCATCCACAGAGGTCCAGAGATGATGACACTCCCTACCACGCAACACAAGCATTGTTTACACTGACGAAATGCAGCGAAACTACATGAAGCTGATATAATCAATAATCCATACAGATCGCACCAGCCTATGGATCTATAGCGGGTGTCTCAGACTGTTTACAAGAACAGCCACCACCCAAGAGCTCTGAACAGAATCATTAAACTCTTGTGCTAAATGAAAGCAGAAAAAAAACTTTATACACCACAGTGCAAAGATACACACTGACAGAAACACCAATAGTGTGTGTAATACAGTCAATTATTTGATCAAATATGTCTTGTAAGGTACAGTAAAATTAATTAAGTCAATCTTTCCATTACATTTGATAACCTCCACATTACAAAGCTTTTCCAGTTAACTGGAACCCTACAGTACCGATCACAACCCAATATGAGCTACATAAATAGTACATAAAATGTGTTTCTTCAATGGAGTATCAACATAAGTACAGCAGTTATGGTGACGGTCACATGGCTCTGTATGTCCTGCATGTCCCACCGTACTGTCCATATGAAGCACATAATAAAAACCTTGTGGACATCTACTGTTAGAGGAGCCACCCCGGTCATCCCTGTTGATCTGTGGCTTCACGGATGCTATGCCTGCGAGCCTCACAGCTCCCACAGCCACCATGCTCTGCACAGGTGCACTGTGGGAAGGGGGCCTGCCAGGGACTATGAAGTGGGGGAGGGCGGGATGAGAGCTGGTGGGCGTGGGACAAGAAAACGACACTAATTCGTTGGCAATAAAAAGCCCCCCCTTCCCACCCGCCAAACAGTGCTGTGATCAGCAGCAGCGCCTCATGGCTAATTGTCATACAAGAAGCCAGGCCTCTGGCGTGCGGAGCAGCGGCCTGGCCTGAATAAACCTCACCAGACCTGAAGGAGAGAAAGGATGCACACGTGCTCGCACACACACACACACACACTGACAGAGAGGCACACATACACACACTGAGGCAGATATGCATATACATGCACACACACACACACACGCGCACACGCACACACACACACACACATACACACAGGCACATATGCACACACACACACACACACACACACACACACACACACACACAGGCAAATATGCACATACACACAGAGGCAGATACGCATATACACACACACACACAGACACACACACAGGCACACACACACACACAGGCACACGCACAGAGGCACATATGCGCACACACACACACAGGGGAGAACTCTACTGAGCAGCTAACCCAGCTCGTTATATGGGTCACACATGAAACCAAACAGATTCACCTCTAGCTCAAAGAGATGATTTATTTAAATGCTGGCAGCCAAGTGCCTCCACAACAGATTGCGTCTTGGTGAGCAGCCTTGGCTACAGAGCAGCCTCTGCTCTTTATTAGGAGAAACCCCCGGAATGAATCATTTAAACCCACAACAACACAGCTTCTCATGAGGTTTTAGGACCGCCATTTTGCCTCCCATTCTCCTAGAGACTGTAGCACACCGGGGTGTGAGAAAACATTTGTGGGAAATGGGAATGTAGAAATTCAGGCGTTTCCTCTCTATGCTGGCAGTGATTGATCTTTCCCTGGTGCTGTGTAGCTGCTGACACGCTGCAGGCCTGTTTTCCAGAGCCGTGAACTCTTTCAAGTAAGAAGCTGATCTGACATCAGCGGGAGAAAAGCTTATCTGAGGTGGAATTACACAGTGGCGAATGCCATCAGTCACTCCCAGTCGACACCAGCGCTCGCTGGCTGCTGGTGAGAAAACATTTCTGTTGAGTTTGAAAAACCATTCCTCACCTCACACACGCGTTTGATGTTGGTTTCTCGTCCAGGCCTTATTAACGGGCTGACAGTAGGCGGGTCAAAAGGCTGGAGGTTGTTCTGCAGGTGAGAGAGTGTGTCACTGTTAGACAGCATTGCTTCCAGTGGTTGTAATTAAATGTTCTGTATTTCATGCAGGCTTACAACACACACACACACACACAGACACACACACACACACACAGTCACCGTCTAGAGCTGGTACAGTATGTGCTTGAAATGAGAATTAACGTACAGAGAGAAGAAATCTGGGGTGTTTGTGACAAGGGGCACACAGCGATGACAAAAATCACATTAGAAACTAGTGAATAATTCATGCTTACCGGTAAATGCATAAATACATACATATATTTCCTTTTTACACACATTCCAATATACAGAACCATAACACACTTAATATGCACATGTATATATATATGCTCTCTCTCACACACACACACACACACACACACACATGCATACTGTCAGAGCTCAGAGGCCCACATATGAGACGCTGGCCCTCAGACACGCACCAGAACGCTTCCCACACAGTGTGAGGAATGGGCGGGGGGTTTGGCTGTGTGGCGGCCTGTAAACTATTTGGCCCAGTGACCACAAATCACCGGTCAGGAACAGGCAAGGCATGCCTTCAAAGGCTGGGCCTCTTTCATTGGTTTACGACCCCACGGTGAACAGGCAGGACAGACCCTCTGTCCTCGCACCTGGGCCCATTATCAGGCAACAGGGATGATCTCCTCTCCGGAGAGCCAAAAGGCATTCAAATATACAAGGAGAAGATTAGGGTGCGATTCAATCTCCTTTTCCTGGCTCTGAAAGAGCAAGAAGGAGAAGCAAAGCAGAACCCTTGGACTTCAAAAAAGGGCCCCTCTGGCCATCTCTGTTCTCAGGGAGTGAAAGGAAGAGTGGAGGTCGAATCAAAAGAAAAAACAGGGAACCATTGTGTTGCCTGAGTGCTAATTCATTCTGATTCCTCTAATGCACTTGTGAGACTCTTTTAATTGTGTGAGTTTGCATTCAAATGCAGTGTTTGTGGCTTTTAATTACGAGGTCCTTGTAACATGTAATTGAAGTAAGGTCTACTTAAACAGTTGTAATATGATTTGCCCTGAACACAAGCTCCCTATAGGCATCGCTGATTGAGGATGGTCGACAAAAGGGAGTGTATACAAACTCCAATTAGCAACAGCACAATGTGAACACAGTTTACAGTGTTAAATTGACACTTAGAATGTTACATTCCACCTGCAGTGTCAAAAGGACGACATTTTTGCATAGTGACTAAAAACAAAAACCTTTCTTAAAGCAAGTGTAAGTAACTGACCTAAAACAACAGTTTTCTAGGTACATGATATCACAAATAACCAAGAGAGAGCTTGCACAGATCTTTACGGTAACAAATTCCCTCAAACATTCCTTCAAGTATGAGAAATAACTGTCATTTTTTTGCCCTTGCAATAAGGACTCTCCCCAACCCAAATCGTAAAAACTGACATAGCTAAACACACACTCATGTCAGAACAACACAATATGTTTCAGTCATTTTGCACGAGAGGGACTCTTGCTTTGTTTATACAAAACAAACACATGACTCTGCTTCATTCAGCACTGCAATGGGCTGTTATTCACTTGATGCCCTGGGCTTCAATAATGGTGTCAGCATGAATGGCCTGTCCCCTCTGCTTGGACCGCCATGGCTTTAACCAGTGGCCAAGCTGGGAGGGCCGCTCCACTGACGCTGTGACAGATTCCTACGTCGCCTGGCGACAGTGAAGGGACCACCCACACTAGAGAGGAGAGGAGGGGAAGGGTGGGTTTTGAGGCCCCCCGGTGCCTGGACAATTCTTCTTGGCTTTTCGAGGGAGTGTTTGCAGCCTGTGGTCACAAATCTATTCTTTAGCAGCCAGCTCTGTCAGGCTGCTTTGAAAGGCCAACGGCAGGTCTCCTGAAGGACTTCCAAACAATTTCAAGGATGGATTGAGACTTGTCAAGTGTTATTAGACAATGAAAATGTCCCCTTTTGTGTTTACTTAGCTCATAAGAGATGGAAAGGTCTCAGTCATCATTCCCATGTAGGCCTAAGCATCCATTCCTACCACAAGTCTGTTGACTATCTATCTATCTATCTATCTATCTATCTATCTATCTATCTATCTATCTATCTATCTACAATGTTGTTTAATTTGTTTAGACAAAACATACTAATGGGATTTAGTTTGATTTTAAATTATATTATTAACCCAAATTATTATGTAATCAGTTTCATTTAAAAAAATCTAGGTAGGAAATAATTAGCCTGATCATATGTATTTATATGTTTGTTTTTTTGTCAGTTTTCTGTTCACAGTCACTAAGGTTCAACTGTGTGGAACCTCTCCCTCTAGTGGTGAGATTTGTCTTCTGTTTGTCACAACAAGATTTAAGGACTAATCTTGGACATGTTATTACAGTAACTACATATATCTGCTCAACTCCCTGTGGAGAATGTGGATTATTACTGGATTATGAAACTACAAAACCAGACTGTTTTTAGTATTTTGGTTTTTCTGTTGATTTACTTCTGCACTGAGTATCTTGCTGTTGGCCTAATTGGGCTCTGAAAGTATATTAATTAGTTATTTGCTAATGAGCACAAACATTAAAAAACAAACTTCTTTACATTGTATCTCAGAATGGTTCACAGCATACAAAGCAACCAAATTAAATTATGCAGTGCATGTTGATACTAGCGACAGAGGAGAATTTGTTGAGCTGAGAAATTAAAGTAAAATAGTATTTCTTTTCTTTTCTTGGCAGGCTAACTTTAATGAAATACGCTTTGAAAATATTCAAACAGATTTAAGTGGAAAGCTCATTAGAGTTCCCTCTTTACTTTGTAATATACAATAATTTACAGTATATATAATCCAAAATGTAGTGTGGCAGTGTGTTGTATACAATAGTATAGTATTCTAGCTCAGTATAATAACAATCTTTTTTGTATACAGTGAGATAGGATGTTAGGATGTTAGGATTCCATGTTTCTAGCGTGAAGACTGCCTTGCCTTAAGTGCTGCCTGCATGTCTTCTCAGCTGTGAGAGAGAAAATAACATTTCCTGTCGTGAATCAGTTACAGAGCGGCTGACAGGCAAAATAAATCGGGTCAGCTCCCGACTTACAATAATTCATAAAAGTTAAACAGCCATAAAAGAATAAGGAACTCTGACCTTCACAATCTAACTGAGCAAGAAAAGTCAATGATGTGTAAAGGGCCTGTTCGGCCTCGACAGATTATGATAAAATATACCTCAGCATTGCAAAAGATAACTGTACGTCTTAGGTGACATATATAGGACCAGTATTTCAATAACATCCCAATTTCTGTGGCACTAAAATATTTTATTGTTGGCAGTAAACCATGCAATTGAAAGGTGGAAGCATGCATTGTCTCTGTGAAACCCTGCGTGTTAAAAGTAAAATGGAGTTGCCATACTTTCCATGTAGTTTGAAGGGATTTAGGGCCTCTCCGCAAAAAACTGTTGGCTCCAAATGTAAGTGCCAAAATCTTGCCTCATTAACTATATGCTATATTTCAACCTGACCTCACTGAATTACTTCAATGTGAGTTTCATTTTATTATTTATTAAAGATATGTTGGCTTTCATTTAACACCAAATTTCATTAAGATTGAGGCAATGTCATTTTACGTCAGGAAATTAAAGCATTCTACTCTGTTCATGTTTTTCTCTTCCACAACTGACTATCTCTTTGTGCTCATTAAACATTTAGATCTGCTTTAAGCGTTTGTAGAATTAGACTGTGACTGCAATGAAGGAAGAGGTCTCTTGGGGATAAACTAGAAACTGTATCACAGTATAGTGTCTATTGCATGTCTCTTTCTTAAACATTTTAGTTTAAGGTTAAAGCTTCTTTATTCATTGTTTCATTGTTTAAAGTTCTGATTTCATATGCAAGTATTGTGTAGATAATGTCTACTGCAAACACATCCAGATCTGCTCAATTATGCACAATTGAGCAGGTGTATTGAAAATTGCTGAAGAATCAAATGTTTACTGTGGGAACCCTATACTGTATGTACAACATATTTATACAAATTGCTTTAATTCTCCTAGCTCTATCTATCTCCTCTCTGTATAAGTCTTTATCTAGATACAGATAAGTCCTGTTCAGAAGTCTATGTGTCACCTTGGACAGAGTGAGACCGAGAGCTTTAAAGGCTTTAAAACTGACACCCCGGGTCTGTGGGTGAGGTTTTTCACTTGCCATATGCTTCAGACAACTGAAACCTGGGCATCTCTTCCTTGGCACACTGACTTCATTAAAATGTTAAACATTTGGCAGGACACCTCAGTGTGTTCCTGACCTATTTTCCTGTATTCATGATGTGTGGAGCCCTTTGAACAAACACTCCACAGAGGCCATTCTAACATGTTTTAAATGCACAAGGGAACTGACTCTGCAGAGCCCAAAAGAGTCCACTATAACAATAAACGGAGAGTCATATTGTTAATTAACCCCACGAACACAGTGGTTCCCATTGGGAGTGATTCATCTTGAAAGCACCCGTCCACCAAAGGGTTTGTATGTGACAGCGGCGAGTCCATCCAGCAATGACCATCACCAGTCAGCCATGGACTCCCTGAAATTAAAGGCAAAACAAATATGCATGCACAATGAATCCAAGGGGCCGGTCGCTGTCTGAGCAAGGCACTGGGCCGCTATCGTATTAATAATGCCTTATTGTCTTGGCAGACGATCCCCTTTTATTACCCAGGGTCATTTACAATCCCATAACGTATTCAGACATTGAGAGAATAATCCTGTGATAAATTCTTTGCTGTGCCCTTCACAGTTGTCATAGCAAGACCATAAACAGCATTTATAACAATCTAGTTGGGATGGGGTGGGGGGCATGGGCTGTAGAAGAGGGGGTGTATAGGAGGTGTGGGGGGCAACCAGACTCACTGTTTAGCATGCAGAAGTGATTAAGACTCGCTGGGTCTGTTCAGGTCGCTGGTCGGTCCGTATCAGAGCCATTGTAAATGTAGCACCGCCAGCTCTTCACACTGATGCTTTAACAGCACCGGATTCTCACGCGAGGTGGACCACGGTGCCTTACATGTAAACGATGGTGCTGTAAACGCACCTTAAAGGGACAGCCTGCTATTGTAACCTAACACACTGTGTGTCAAATTGACAAAATATCTCCTCGCAGTCCGCTATAGCTCACTGTTCCCTGTTGAAAAAATAATTCTGTACTTCTACACAGCCCTGGCTCTGTAAATAGCAGTAACACAAACAAAGTGGCACAGACCGCACCACTTGGATGTTTTCTCTCACTACAAGAACTTGTAGTGGTTGGTTGCCAGGACACTAAGAACCCAAAACCTGTCCATCTTCTTCATCCGTTCACCATCAATATATTTTATATATATGTTTGTTTTCCATGTAAATATGTTTTGAAAATTCATTTTCATTTTATCTACTTCAAGAGAAACAAAAACCAAAGCAAAGCACAAATACAACAAGCCCCAGTGTTTTTTCTCGAGTGGCCCCGCACCTCATCAGTTGCCACGGCGATGATGTTTAGCCAGCAGCGTCCTGCACGCTAAACACCACCAGAGGACTCATTGCTGGTGTGATTAATCATAATTAGGCCATGTATGACAATACCACAGAGACACAAATGGAAACTGGGCTTCACTCATGACCCCCTCCCCCACCATGGTTCTGCCTGTAGTCCACTTCAGTTGTCGGGAGAGGGATCTGCATCTGGCAGGTATTAAATCCCAGAGCTCCACCCACGCCACACACCATCAGCTAATGAAGTTATGAGAGGAGCCTTTAAATGGATATGTATCAGGGGACCTGTCTGTGTATGCACTGGGACGAGCTTAACAATACACATGTGATGGATATGGTTAACTAACACGCACGCATGTTTTATATACATTTTTAGCAATAACAGAGAAGGTTTTACATATATGTAATGAAGGCTTCATACAAGAGAGATGTCTAGCAGAACATATCTAAGCTCCTTGAAGGCCCAGCTTCATGGCTTTGTGCCAGTACCCTGACCCACTGAGACAGCATGCCTAGGGGCCTGACAGGTGGCCCCATGCCTTTCATCTCTCCGGGCTCTGAGTCTCCCAAGGCTAAGTACCATTTCATTTATTCAACACGCCATATTTATCTTCCTCATCCTGATTAGCAGAATACACAGTTTGAGCTCAACGTGAAGTTCATGTTGGTACAGTCACCTACTGACAGGACAGGAAGTCTGTTTTTACTAATTTTATCTGTATTTCATATTACATTGTTCATAAATCTAATGCAAAGGTCACCACAGGCTTGGACGCATTTGTCCTAGCCTGCAATACCCCTACATAGCCAGCAGGAAATTCACTTACATGAAGTCTAGACATTGCGTAGAGATAAGATCATATCTACGCCAACGCAAGGTTGTGCATTTGCAGTATACAACTTGTTTTACAATTAAATTCAGCTGATTTTGAGAAATGTCACAGTTTGGTGAATAGGTGCATTTTTGGCAAAACAATTAACTGGTGTGTATGAGTTACAAAAAAAGTAGACCAGTACTGAATAGAAAATAAGCTTAATTTAAATAATACATGAAAACTGAATGTCTATCTGAATATCTCACTGTATTAAAAAAAAATAAATAAAACACACAGAATTATGATATACTGTATAATAGTTGTAACTAACTAACAAATGTCAGAAATTAATGGTCGCCAAGGCAAAACTAGTCTACAGCGATCCTTACAACAGTCTAGATAGCAAAGAAGGAAATATATAGTCAATAACATGTTAACTAAAAACGTTTTGTAGCCAAGCAATGCAACAAATACAGACATTTTCTTTAATCTGAACACTGCAATTAAATTCCCACAATTCACATGCTAATGTTACAGTAGCTGTCCTACGTATACAACATTCCTTGTCTGCGGCAGCCCTGCTTAATGTCTGCTGACTGCTTTGTAAAGAAAACAAAGGACAAAAGAGCAATTAAGTCCAGTCATAAAAGGCCCGAGTACCATAACATGCTACATTAAATACCTATTGGGCTCCATAAATTACACTAAGCACCCAGTGAAGCACTTTGTTTCATTGAGCTTGTTTATTGAAGGAAAACTTGGAGACTGTGCTGTACTAGCCAGTGCTCACGCAGCAGTTTAGCATTTATGTGTCACAAACGCTGAATAGCGATGATGTTCACAGGAAAACAAAAATGCTCTTTATCTTCAAAAGGTGATCATAAACATAAAGGTATGCTATATTTCCTATTTGATCATGTTAAAAGTAGACTAAGACTGACACCATTGCAGCTGATTGGAAGTTTGCTCTGACTCCACCCCCCTTAATTTCTATTGCCCAACATGCAAAACAGAACCCACACAGGTGACCTAACATAGTAAATGCGGGGGGGGGCATTATATAAATATAATAATGTACCTATAGGAAAACACAATTAGAGTCAAACAGACTGAGGTGAACATATTAGAATACATTAAAGTTGTCTTTCCCATGCTCTGTCTCCATCTTGTCTTTGGATTAGGAGGGTATGTGATTGAAAATGTGGGTGCTCTCCGGGCTATGGGGTTTTTTGAATAGCTGCTCTGTGTTGTTGATAGGAAAGGTGTTTTTATTAGCTTGGGGTCCCTGTGGAGACGGCAGAAAGTAGGATCTATTGTTTTCCTTTGTCATGATGTTTCCTAACTCTTCCCCAGGGGAGCAATAGACTCAACAGACTATGGAGGGACAAATAGAGAGCATGGCAGGTCTTTAAATCCTATTAATCTTCATTGTCAGAAGCGCCCTTTATCTCAGACTGTGTACACACTCACACACGCGCACACACACTCACACACTTGCATGCTGCATTTTGAACACTCCTGTAAACTGTTGGCACGCGCACAGATACATTCAAGGGTGCACACACAGAGAGATGCTACAAATGAACATCATTCACAACTCTTTTTTTAGACGAGCGGTTTCCAAAATGTTTGCTTTAATTCTATAGCTGATCTTGACCTCTGACCTCTGAAAATACAAATTCTCCTCAGACACCAGACATAAGTGTAAATACTTAAGTCTTTTAAGTGGTGTAAAATATTATTTGTTCTGCTTAAGCTTTAAAATGCTGCCTTCATCAGTAGTTACCCCACTTGGTAATCAGCCAAAATAGTGTTTTGATTCATAAATAATTTGGCTCTCATGGGACCCAGATTGTTGTGGTTTAAAATATGTTGTTTACCAATGCTGTGTATTAAAGGAATCATCATCACAGTGGAAACACAATAGCACCCCTCTTTGTGTTTGAGACTCTAAATCTCACCCAGGGCTGAAGCAGTTGGCACGGAAATGCGTGCGCCTCTTTTCTCGTGAGTAAGGGTACAAGAGACGTGCAGGCCTCTCAACCCCTCTAGGGCTCTAGGATCCCAGCTGAAAGCCCCCCTTTCTTCCCGACATAATGAGGCGCTCTGCCTCTAAACGACCAGCTTCAAACAAAGAGGGGAGGGGGACTTATTAATTCTGCAAATTTGTCTAATAGGCATTCAGCCCCACCTGTTCCTGTCCGCTATGTTGTCGTTTCAAACGTGCAAGTATAACAGCTTGAGGAAGTGACATCACGGACATGCTGTTCACTGTTCTGATACACATGCATGCTGAGTCAATTATTTTGTTTTGGTAAAGTAATTTATGTCTTAATATTGGTCATTCACATGCTTATTTTTGATTTGTTTAATATTAGCTGCAACATTTTGAAACAACACCCAATGTCATGGGCGAAACCATCAAATCTGAATTGCCTTTACACTTCGCCAAAGGTGCCACTAGTAAAAAACTAAAACAAATGGTAAAAATGGTAAATGGGCTCATTTATATAGCGCTTTTATCCAAAGCGCTTTACAGTATTTTGCCTGACATTCACCCAGTC
>JAODLL010055455.1:6697-18678 GCA_026546735.1 Forbesichthys agassizii | reverse complement strand
AATATAATAATAATAATAATAATAATAATAATAATAATAATAATAATTATTATTATTATTATTATTATTATTATTATTTTATTTGTCTGTTTTGGTTTTTTTCCAAGTCAAAGGGGAGATTGTGTTAATTTAAACCCACCAAATAGATTTTGTGCTAACATGTCAACATGGAGAGCTGAGTGGAAGTGACCGGTCTTCTGATTCACATTATAACAGCAGCTTCACACTGGCATCATATAGTACATTTAACCGCCTAAGTTATTTAGCACTGGCTAATAATAGCATGATATTGACAATGAGTCTGTCACACAGCTAAACAAAAACGCTCCTACCTGAATTGAGGCCAGGCTTATTAAAATACTCTTGTCATCTTGTGTGCTTTATGTTCAGCCCTTGAGCAGCTTTTCCCCTTTTACTTGTCTTGTCATGCATGCACACACATGCCGGCACACACGCATGCGCCCGCACAACTGTACAGTGTGCACGCGGGCATGCATGCACGGGCGCTCACGTTTAACGCACTGGAGGAGGCAGTTAAGAGGGAGTTCGGACACATTTGTCACTCTGGCAGTTCAGGCAGGCCTCCCTGTTCTCTGGCCTGGTGGCCTGGTTTCTGCGCGGAGGCCGGGCCACCTCCCTGTCTGCGCTGCCTAGTAACTGTCACGTCTAGACTATGATTTATGCAAATTGGCAGGCAAGGGCTTGTGGGTCAATGGCGATATGCGGCGAGAGCAACCGAGAACAAAACTGTGAGACATGTGTCTGTATTACTTATTTCATTTCATTCATTACCATCATTGTCTTGCCTAATAGAAAAACAACTAATAACACCATCTATTATAATATGTGTAGGTTTAATGTCCTATCAGCCCACGTGGTGTTATGGGGAGAGAATATGATACAAACAGTTGGTCTTTCACATTTAACGGCCAGGATGGTGAGATGCCTGCTGGCACAGTTTAATTAGTGTGAATACATTATGCCTGCGTGAGAGCTTGCTACCTGGCAGGGGTTAGAGCTGGCCAGGGACTGCAGAGGAGCAGGCCCTGCTATAATGACCCTGCCAGGCTGATACAACACAGCTACCTGGGGGACCGCTGCGGCTTTCCAATGACAGATGGAGGGCTGTTGAGACAAGGGAGCTCGGGCGGTGCTGTACCGCAGGCAAGCAAAGCAGCCATTATACCAGCCAGAGTGCCAGCAAAGCTTCACCCATTAGCCGTCGTGTATTTGTGTTGGCACCGCCGCTTCCTTGGCAAGGTAATATACGCCAGTGACCGCAGTTGTGTGTGCCAAAGCATTCAGGTATTTTGGCTAATTTTCTTGTTTTCTTTTACTTTTTTTTTTTTTTTTTTCTTTTTTTTTTGGAATGTGTAGCACTTGTTCTATCTGGAATTAGTTTTATTGGAATTCCCTAACATGTGTTCAGGTTGGCTCATGTTGTTCTCCGTGCTGCTTACTATGATTTAATCCAGATGCTCACGCTAGGCTGGAGGCAAACCTAATGTAACAGAAGGGAAGGGTTAACGCACAGTTAATGCAGGCGTCGTATAAGGTCTCAATTGTCCCAATCCACGACTAGTTTCTCGTTATTTTACTATATGATACATTTGCACAAGTAATAACACAATGCTATATTGGGATTATGTGTGCAGAAATGATTGACAAAATGAAACTGCGCACTAAAAGTAAGGACATTTGTCAACATGTGTGGGATCAGCTTGGGCGTGCTGTTCCTGCCAGAGTGACCAACGCAAGCACATTGGCTGACCTGGCTTGTTGAAGAATGGGATGCCGTCCCACAGCAGTGTGTGACCAGGCTGGTGACCTGCACGGGGAGGGGGTGCCAGGCTGTTGTGGCTGTGTGTGGTTCTTCAGACTTCGTTCATCCTATTCACCAAACAACACCACACAAGAGTAAACAGCAAAGAAAGGTTGTTTGGCATTGTTCATGGGCGTAACCCACATACTCAGCTCTGCAGCTCATCCCACACTTGCATCTTCCTTACAAATATGGCACCATGTAAACGAGACAATAAAAGGCTTTTCAATGGTATAAGAATATTGCCAAGAAGCATTATTACAACAAAAAAAAAAATCTACCAATCACAAATGTCCTATGTTTTTGTAGTGTGTGCACTTTTAAAGGTTCACTCTTTCACTTTCACTCGTGTCAATAAGCTTCTCATCCATTGGCTCGTCAGTGGTCAGTGAACGCGTCTGCCATGGCGGTGTCTTTCAGCACTCAACATGAATAGGACGGTTTCCTTCATCTTGTCAGCAGAAAGATAAAATATCTCTTTGGTCTGGTTTGTGTAAGTGATATCATTTTCTCTCATATCAATAAACCCTGAGGCAAGGACTAGCAGCTGGCCAGCAAAAGATATTGTTATTTCTCATGAAAGAGAGGGTCTGTGTAGGAAGAGAAATACCTGCCCTTTACCTGCACTGTCCATGAGCTGGTCAGAAATGCCCACATTGGCTCTGAAGGCGGCCGATGCGCTCCTGCAACCTCCTGAAGGTTGTACAAGTAATTATGCCACTTAAGAGTCTTTGGCAGCCAAGGTTGTATCGGCAAACAGACATGAGCAGCATTATAATATAATGTTCTGTATTCCCAATGACATTACTCCTTTCAGCCAAGACATTATCAATCTTCTAGGTGCCCTCACAGCGCCATCTCCTAAGTCACCTAAAATATTTCATTGGAATCAATCAGCGGTTCAGATGATGCAAGGTCACAAGATGTGTGGGGGGTCTTATGGGAGTGGGGAAAGATAGGGTAAGGAGGGAGTCACTTTTCATAAATATACTGTATATATATTTTATATTATGTTCAATCATTTTTCAAGGATGGTTGTTTTTATAATTCCATCCCATATGTTGTTATGCTATTAAAATGTGGTTCATTGTGAGTGCCTCACGCACCACCTTATGTTTGGTGTCAGAAAGTCTGAGAACCGTTCAATTATGTTTGAAAAATGAAACTTTCACCTGAGAGGACTTGTTAAATAAATGTCACACAGCAAACAGACAGAGGGTTGATAAAATGTGAAGGAAATGTGTTATTCCCCTTTTGTAGAAATACTACCCGAATAGTGGAGCCATCAGACCCTCTCCCTCTCCCCTCAAGAGTAAAGGAAACGGGGAGAGGCAGAAATATTTTGCTCACCAACAGCAGGGAGCTCTTACAAGCTAATAATGAAAGCAGATGCGATGGGGGGGCTCTTCCAGATAGGGTTGATGTAGCAGTCTGCTGGGTGAAGGTGTTTCTGGTGTTCATTTCATTCACTCCATGCAAGCTGTGCTCTATTGTCAGGGGAGCCGTTACCACAGTAAGAGAGATAGAGGAAGCGCATGTGTGTGTGTGTGCGTGCGCGCTGTCAGGAGAGATGTACTTCTAGCTCTCTAGCAGAATGTTATGAGGATCTTCGGGCACCTGTGCTCTCCAGTGCGCTATGAAAGATGGTTACCATGGACACCAGAGGCCATTATAGGATGCAAACAATTTCATGCGTTAGCATGTTGAAAATGTTCAACTTAAAATGAACATTGCTGAACAGAAAACAAGAAAACAATGAAGCACATACAATCAAATAAACCCTGGTTTTGATCCAGGGTATTTTATATTTGCAATTGCACGGTATTTGCAATAAAAACAAATTAAAAAAATACACTTTTCTAAATGCTATTGTTTC
Source organism: Forbesichthys agassizii (assembly GCA_026546735.1). Classification (NCBI taxonomy): domain Eukaryota; kingdom Metazoa; phylum Chordata; class Actinopteri; order Percopsiformes; family Amblyopsidae; genus Forbesichthys; species Forbesichthys agassizii. The sequence goes on along the minus strand of JAODLL010055455.1, from coordinate 14,980 downwards.
TTGCAATAGTTGTATTCTCTCCATGATCCACTGTCTGGAACCTTTTTTTAACTGGACATGTTTTAATAGGCCATAAAAACAGAGACATAAATCATATTATAATAGCCGTGTTAAGTGAAACAGATTCCCTCGTAACTGGCAGAGGTGTCAAATTATTTGTCAGTTGCACATAATACTTATTATAGCATAAGGAAAGCTGTTATCTGAGGAGGTATTTTCACCAGAGTTCCTGTGGGTAACAGCATTTATTTACCAATGGAAAAAACAACAACTGTCAGATTGTCAGCTGTCCTGGTGGCAGTGTACTAAGCATGGTTAGACAGTTTGCACCGAGGGTCGGTAATAAAAAATAATGGTGTCAAACAATAGTGGAATACCATGTAGCCGGAAGCCTGCCAACAGAGTGCGCTGTTTGATGCGTCTGGATTAAATCCAGGTCAAAGTTCTACAGGGTTAGGTTTGCAGAGAGGGATAATTATATCTAATTAGGCTCACTGTCATCTTCAACTAATGCCTCCTCCAGACTCTAGTGCTGTCAAGAACACTCAAGTGTCTGGTCATTAATAAAATGAAAGAAAAGAGGATGTGAGATCAACATTACATCAAGGCAGTGTGACCTTCTGCAGGGTAAATGCATAGATTTACACCATGCTCTCTGTCTTGGTTTAATCACAACCACATTGTGCTCTGGTTTAAGTTAAAGAGACTGGATAGAGGATGCTTAGTCACAGGATGGAAGGCATTAGCATGTCATCCAAACCTTCGCTGGCAGCCATACTCTCCTACCTCTCATCTCTCAGTCAACAACCAGTCCCTCCAACAACCTTCTCCTTTTGCCACCTCTGATTAGATCAGACAAATCTACGACCCTTATGGGAGTATCCGTAGATCTCAATACTTGCCAGAAAGTCCCTCCTCTCTTTATCATGTGCCCATCTTGTTATGCACCTTTTTTTCTTTCTTTCTTTCTTTCTTTCTTTCTTTCTTTCTTTCTTTCTTTCTTTCTTTCACTCACGCACGCATGGACGCACACGCACATGCCAGGTCAGGATATGGACTCAGAAGCACATCTGGGGTGTTTAGTGTTTATTCCTAAGAGGCTCCTCTGACAATTCGGTCTGTTTTCCAATTTGCAGTGCGGCTCCTTCCCATTCTTTATGTCTGTGGTCCTTTCCCTATTAAGCCCGGCTTCTAAACACACAAAGACGATAAAGGCAGCTTGCCAAAGCACAAGCTGCTTTGGCCTCATACACTTACTGTCTACCAATACGTTTCATTTTTCACCTCTATGAGTCCACTGTGTGGTTTGTGTGCACACTGCGTGCTTGTCTTGTGGCCATGCCCTAGAGACGTCCTTGGCTAGGATCGTCTGCTCTGTGTGGATGTAATACTGGTGATACATGGGTAAATGTATGACCCGTCTCTGCTGTGGGCTGTCGCTTAGATGCTATTACCACCTACCTTTAATTGCTGCTGACATTCATATACCCAGTAAAGGGTACGCGCTCGTCTGTGTGTGTGTGTGTGTGTGTGTGTGTGCGTGCATGCATGCATGTGCGTGTCTCTGTGTGTGCGTGTGTGTGCGTGTGCGTATGTGCGTGTCTCTGTCTGTGTGTGTGTGTGTGCGCGCGCGTGTGTGTGTGCATGTCTCTGTGTGTGTGTGAGCGACCAACCGTCATGGTAACTTCCCGGACTGCCGTCACCAATAAGATTTGCTATACAATCATTTTGCATCCGTTATGAAGCAAGATGATTTTCCGACGCAAGCTACACACTATATACCGAGTCCCCATCCAACACGGTCTCTAGACGGTGCATTTTGCGTTATCAGCAGTCGCTCAGGATGACACCACTGACTACGTAGGTGCTTCAGTTCCACAGCTTGATAACACTTATCAGACCAGACCATAAAACAGAACCCATCTGCATTGTGCTGAGAAACATTGATTTTCAGCTGCCATGAAATACTGCTTCCTGGTACTGTTTTGTATGTGTATGTGTGTGTCTGTGTGTGTGTGTGTGTGTGTGTGTGTGTGTGTGTGTGTGTGTGTGTGTGTGTGTGAGTGTGTGTGTGTGTGTGTGTGTGTGTGTGTGTGTGTGTGTGTGTGTGTGTGTGTGTGTGTGTGTGTGTGTGTGCGTGCGTGTGTGTGTGTGTGTGTGTGTGTTTGTACAGGCTAGAAGCACAGCTCCTGTATCTTACAGACCATTATTTCAGCCTCGTTATGTAAGATTTTTAGTAGATAGACTGTAGCTTTATTAAAAAAATATACTGTAGTGACATCATCTTAAGATGTTTATATCTTTTGGCTCCAGTCGCACGGCTACTAAATATTATATTCCTGCTGTGGACGAAACATAGCTTGATGTATTCTGGATATTGAAAAGAAACGAGCAGCTAGCAGCAAAGGGCTAGTCTGTTTTCCATTAAGAAGAGTGTGGTCTGTACAGCTACCCTATCATGATGTAAATGGACTGCTTTTATATAGCACTTTGCAGTATTTTGCCTCACATTCTCCCATTCATACACAATGGTGATTGCTGCCATGCAAGGTGCGACCAACCACTAGGATATGTTGGGAGGTAGGGGTTTAGGCATCTTGCTCAAGAACGCTTACAACACCGGGGTTCGAACCCACGACCTTCCGGCTGGGAGCCAAACACCCAGACCAGTAGAATGGAGGCGAGCAGGGGTTTGCTACAGTAGCCAGGGTGAGACAAGTGAGACAAATAGAATATAGAATAAGAAAGAAACAATCTCTTTCAAGCTTAATCATTGGACATTTTGCTGTACTCCTCACAGCGTCATTTCCACCTCCCCGTCTCTGAATAATGTTCTGGTGCGATGACCAATCAGGTTTGTGGGGGATAGAAATTCCCTGTCACAGTACCTACTGCTTTATGTGTGTCAGGGCTGGCTTGATGCAATGCTCCACACATGAGAGAGCGTGTATGTGCACTTTTCCAGGAGAGCCATTTGGAGAGCGTCAGGTCAATACACATTCATACAGAGTGCATTTCTCTCGATGCCTCAACAGTTAGTAAAGCCTCGCTGCGTCTCCACCATATTGTGCTTAGCGTATTAATCCATCCTACAAAAGCTTCATTCTGTGCTCTGAGAAAAGACACGCACACACACACACACACACACACACACACACACACACACACACACACACACACACACACACACACACACACACGCACACACACACACAGCCACACACACATACAAACACTTTTCACAGGTTCAATGGCAGAAAATCTATAACCCTTTCTGGAAGGAGGAATTCCATTAGATAATAGATATGGAATCCATCTCGATTCCCCACCTTATCTTCTCCTGGGGTGAGGGATCAATACCAGGGCTGGGGCTCAACTGCCAACAATAACAGGACATTGATGGGACAAAGTAAGCAGCATGGAGGACTAGTAATGGCACATTCTTGGCCGTTGCTGTGACGCAAATCAGAGGGCGAGATGATTGGACGAAGGCCGTTCATAGTAACGCGGAACAATGACAACCAGGGATGCGACTTCATGAAGCAACATTCAGCCATTAGTCTGTTGATCATTTGACGGTCCTTCTTGTTTATAATATACAGTTACATGACAAGTATTTTCAATTGTCATGTAACATAATAATATAGCATTTGATCCAACGTATATTTTTAAATGACAACTCATACATTCACGAGAAACTTGAATGGGTACATGCACACATGTACAACTGCTGTTGCAAATGTGTGTGGAGTGACGGCCTCTGGTTTTCCATAGAACCGCGGCGGTTTCCTGTCTGAGTTGCCATGTGTTGTGCTTATGAACACCGTTGCCAGGCAACGCATTCCAAACAGGGTTAGGTTTGCAAGGAGGAAACTGCTGCCGAGGTGACACTGAGGTCAGGGTGTGCATTATAATAGCACAGCAGTGTACACACAATATAGTGTGTACAGTAAGTTTTGTATGTTGCAATGTGTCCTGGATGGTGATTCGGAAATGTATAACTCACTGGACATCAGGGTCCAGAGTCCATTTTCAGCACTTTCTGTATGCACAACACCTATTGCATTATATCACCCAGGCTGACACTCCACAGATCATGGATATGGAGACATTTCTTGATTGGGCATTTTGAAAGAGAAGGTTTCAGGGAAGGTTTATCGTGCGTGTATTTTAGTAACACCCTGCTCCATATTAACAGATGTGCATGAGTGAGAATTGCCGAACACATTCTAATTCTAATGCCATTGAGGTGTCTTGTTCGCGGGAACACCAGACATAATTTGTGGCTCATTCAAGCCTGGAAAAAACTGGGATATAGAGTTAAACTAGGAACCACAGAACTAGCCTCTAGCTAGGTAGGCAAACTACTACAGGCGTGACAACTCTCCTGCTTCACACAAGTGACACTTTTCTGTGTGGGTGTAGTCAGAGATACGGAAAACATCCGGATGAGATGGTTACAGACAGGTATAGCCTCATTCCACACACATATCCCGTTGCTTAATGCTTAATATATTGGTAACCTTTTACCCTTTCTATCCCTCTAACCTTTGACCTCAAAACACTGAATCGTCATGACCAGTAGGTGGTGCTGTTTTCTGTGTATGTGGACTCAATCTTTCCCCATCTTGTGATCCACTCAGAGACGGCCCCCACAGGACACCTTCTTTCTATTTCCTCTCGTCCGTCATGCGCTGTGAAGTGGGGGTGTGGCCATTTTAGATAATTGAGACACCCTGGCTAACAAATTGTGAGCAACACTCTTTTCTGTCTGATCTGTGTGACTGTCTGGTAGAGTATTATCTTCTGTAATAGAGTCAGATCTTCACAGACAAATCCCTTTAATGTCATCCGGAGCGCCCTGGGGAGACCACCCTCATTGGAAGCAAGATGGTGGGAGCTTATTTCAGCCCACACAATAGTCCCATCTCCGAGGCTTTCTTATTAGATAATGTTATTTTTCACCATGTTTTCTTTTCTCTCTCTCTCTATCTCTCTCTCTCTCCCCCCACAGTGCTCTAGTGACGGAGCATATTCACACTGGGGGATTAAAGCTGTTTTTATGTCGCTCAAATGCTAATAAGTGAAGATTGCAGATAGAGTCGCTGTCATAAACTATCTCATAACATGAGACTAGAGGGCCCTGGCTAACCAGAGAATCACAGAGGACTGAATGTTCTCATGGACGTCATACAAATAAAAGTTATTCAACGGGATAATAAACTCATAACATGATCTAAGGTCTTGATTGAGGATTGAACCTTCGCAGCCGCACCATTCCTAGCTTTGCTCTTTGTTTCGCCCTGATGATGTCATCTGTGGGAAGGTATTTCTCCCAGACACAACCTGTCTGCTCCTGTCAGGGGCCACAGTAACTAGAGCTGCCTTGAAAGTCTGGGAGTGAACAGCGGTCACTTGCAGACAAGGGCGTTATTTATTTTTTCTGGAGGAGATTCAATACCTCCTCCTCCTGTTGTTGCTCGACTATGAGCAGAACACTTACCCTCTGGAGACACACGAGAGGCTGGGAGCTCGCACACAAAGTGATTTTGGAGGGGGAGGTGAGCGCAAGTTTATCCATATAGATGTGTATTGTTATTAATCTAGTTTAAAGAAATATCCAAGTATTTTAAGCAGGATAACAGCATATAAGAGTTGCTTTTGAAACAAAGTTGGCATCGTTGAATTTCTGAAATTATGCAATTGCACCATTTAACAGACACTTTTATCCAAAGTGATTTACAGTTAAAAGAAATAAGGAGCAGGTATGCATCTTGCTCATGGATGTTTACAGTTCGACTGGGCATCGATCACCCTAACCGCCATCTTATCTTGCTCTAAGAATAGGCATAGAAGCTAGTATTTAGCATTCGGGTAGGTTACTTTTGCTCCCATAAAGTTATGTTGTCTAAGTAAGCTACTTTCTCAGTATGCAATAACTTCAATTGGACAACAATATTTCAGGGGTCTAACATCTTCGGTTCATCAAATTATAGTCATTCCTCCATTGCAGAAGAACCCAAACAGTATGTTGTCTTCTGACTTCACTATGTTATGTTATACACACCTCTAAGAATCTTTATATTGTTGTATCACTCTCTGTTCATCATGAGCTGCCTCAAGGATCAGCAAATGCCAAATGGGGTTCAAGAATGCACATTTGAGGATGAATCACAATGAGAAGTCTGTTAAGCAAGTAATGGGACCATTGAAAACCAAGGAGCATGAGTCAGCATTGCCAGCACAAAGCCACTCTACAACAGATAACCTATCAATATATTAAATAAAGGCTATTCACGCTTCACTGTGCAGTTGTACTTAATGAATAATGAATACATTAAAAGTTATATCTTCTGTCACATTTGTAGGCCTAAAATGTAGCTTGCTCAGCCAATTTACAGAACAATTAAACATTTTCTATTATTTTTTATTTTACAAATACATATAAGACAACGTATGCATTACGAACACAGCAACCATCACATGAGACAACATTTAGCACGCTGCAAGACATCTAAACCTCACTTGAATACATGCCATCGCCAAAGCATTCTGCGCTAGAGTGCAGCAATCGATTGGCTTAAAAGGTTATGTGAATCAATACAAAGTTGTTTTGGGCACCAGAGCTATTATATTAATGTCATCCTGAGGAATAGTCACTATCTTAGGTGGCTTGTCTACCGGCCTGCTTATTTAAATATCCTTTAAACCTCTAGTCAACAGACCTCAGTTACAATGGCAAGATTGCTAAGCATAGCAAGTCTAAATGGTGGAGACAGTCTGTAAACTAACCCCTTTATTTGGGGTTAGTTCAAATTCTGTCTGACCTTACTGCTTTTCAATCATCTATGTAAATTGCAGGCTATGTGCTATGGCAGGATATGGCAAAAATGTCAAAATAAATGTTCTTTGTAAAGCTCTGTAGGACTACAGTGAACGATACAAGACCCATTGCACTCGCTCAAAACCTTGTATGGACTTTAAAAAGACAAACTAGATGTCATTAATAATAATTGCATTAGATCTAATGAGAGCTGCCACTGTAGTGGACAGGCTAGTATAGTGCATTCAAGAACGGCATTCAGTTTGATGTGGTCTCAAATGTACTCTGCTCCCTGTCTCTCCTTATGGTTCAGCGTTCTCTCCAAGGTCAGCTACTGCATTGTATAATAATGTTTAAAAAAAAGGCCCCCAAACAGAGCTCTCACATACGCACGCACGCACGTTCACACAAGGCAAACACACACAACTGCCACAATAGCGGGCGACCGAGGCCCACTAAAAATAGAACCATCACCACAGTCGTCACCCCAAGCACTAGCAAAAGGACCACTAGTCACTTTCACATCTCATGGCAAAGGAATATTGCTTCACTCGCATACGTGTCTGTATCGGTATCCCATATTTCAGTGGATCGCCACCGTTTTGACCAATGGCGCTTGAAAAATGACTGCATCGTAGCTAAAGTGCATCATGCATATTATACAAACGTAAATAACGTACATATACATAACACTGCAATACACAACAATAACAAGAATATTCTTGAAATTATTCTGGAAACCTATGCCTGGCCCCGAGAATAACATCTTGCGACACTGCGCTCTAAAGGGAACCACAGTTGTTATGTAAAGAGTCCTTATGTAAGTGCCTGTGCCCTGCATTGTTTGATTCGGTGAATATTCGCCATGAAAGAGCAACAAAGGAATATGGGTTTAATGGTGTATCTGTTTGTGCTTATTTCTTGTGAACAACAATCATGTGACCTACGCCACCCACGTGCTACCAACGCTTACCCTTCACCCCCTGTCCCTCCACCACCCCCCCCCGCTCTCATCCAGCACATGGCCTGAGGGAGCTGTTAGCTATCTGGGTGCCTGCTCTATTGTGCACGCTCATTGATTGGCTCTGTGCTCCCCACAGCCAGCCCAGACGGTCAGCATGGGGCCCATGCTGTCTGCCATATCTGCCACCACTCAGTCGGTCTTCATGCGTTGACTGGGCTCAGGAATGAACCCAGAGAGGTTTGGAGTGTACAGTAGAGGCTGGGGTGGTCCACGCTCCATGAAAGCCAGCAGTCGTGTCATCTCTTACCTGTCCCCTCACTACCCCCCCCCCCCTCTCTCTCTTTCTCTCCCTCTCTCTCTCTCTCTCTCAACTTCCCCTTTCAGTTCAAAGGATCAATAGTGTACTCCCTCCTCCCTGTAAATAGTGCTCCACTGTTTTTCCTTCTGTGGGAGATGTTCCATTTACTAACCTCCATCTGCTCAACCGTACCTCGCC
>JAODLL010055444.1:0-18681 GCA_026546735.1 Forbesichthys agassizii | reverse complement strand
TTTGGGGTCCCTTGCTGAAGCTGCTGCCCCCGCGACCCGACTCCGGATAAGCAGGAGAAGATGGATGGATGGATGGATAGTTTTAGTCTATTTTAGTGGACGAAAATAGAAAAACATTTTGGTCAACGAAAAATAATTACATTTTAGTCAAAATGTTTTCTCTCTTTAAACAAATGCAAAAGTCTATTACTGGTATGGCCTGTTGCCTGCAGATGGTATGGTAGCATAGTCGACAGTCAAACTATAATCCTTCATTCGGCCTGGTAGCACAAAAGCAACAAGTTTTTTTTTCCTTCAAATTCATTCAGTCATTTGAACCTGCAAGGAAACCAAGGTAAGGAATCCGGATTAGCGCTGTAGGGTATTTGTTTACTTTCTAAGACCAGCGTGCGTATGGAATCAATCTGGTTTTCTGTCGATCTGTCCTACCTTGTCAGATTGTCCTACTGTAGCAGAAAAAGTATAGTTATTGTCACTATAGTCACTGCAGTAATGTGAACACAATCGTGACAAGATCGTCTCGCCGCAGCGGCGCGGGAAGGCAATTTCAGTTGGAGGTGCTGTAAATTCTAGACAGTGGAATTTTTTTAATATATTTTTTTAAATAATGTAATTAATGGGATGGGCAGGAGGTATCCCCTACGAGAAATAGAAGAAGAAAGAAATTAAGCCTAGCGCAACATCGCTCTCCTGACAAATAAGCATCAACAAAATAAAGACTACTGAAAAAAATAACCTTTAGGCATGATACTGTACACGTAAAATTGGCAACACACCGTCCAGAACATCCATATTTTAACACATGGCTATTTAGCCTAGCCTACGGGTTTGCGACATGCCGGTCTGCGTACCGTTGTCATTTAGAGGCTATCGCAGAACCTGAAACACCAAAAGGGGTAGCTGCGGTCAAACCATTCAGTATAACTTAATCTGAGTTTTAAGATATTGTTGGTAATTACAGTATATGTAACCATACTATAATCACATTGTTTAGTAGCCTATGAGTTAGATAGGTGGCAGACATTAAAAATGTGTCTCAATGCAGACGGCAGAACCCCGAAAGAAGGCCTATAGGGCGTTTGTGCTGGTGCCATGGTTCGTGCATCACTGCCAGAAAAGAAAAAATAGGTCCTATCGAAAGTTAAATCATTGATGCGATTTCCATCTTTGATAAACATGTGTTTTACTGTAGCCCATATTATGCTACACTTGTTATTACCAAGAAAGAGCCTACTATTTGGATAAAACATTTTAATAGTCCTGTGTCCAGTTTAGCAATCATCCTAGTGCTTCATTAAAAAGCACTGCACACTTTTGTTTCTATGACAATATATTAAATTACATTAACCACCGCTACGCAAGCTAAAACAAGTTTCTGTATGGTGATAAAAGCACTAGAAACATTCAATGTGAACAATATATGCTCATACACATTCCATTTTATTTCCCTGTTGTGATAGTGAGACGTCAGCACAGTAGACACAAATAGCGGAGCACTCTGAAAAAATACGCTAAGTGCAGAGCTTTTTCTCTTGACTGCTGCATGCGGACCAACTGAAAAAAGTAAACAGTTGGGGGTGCTGCAGCACCCCTCAGCACCACCTTCTCACGCCTATGTCTCACCTGCACTCATTTGTTCAGTTACAATTGATCATATGGTTTCGCCTGCCGGCTTTAACATTGTGTTGCAGTCTGCACACTTATTTGTGCAATTACATCATAAATTATGCACAGGCAGAATTTGTATATTTAAGTATGAAACTACGGTCAATACTGTGATATACGGGCAGAGTTTTTACATTTAAATGATAAGTTACATGGCTTCTAGTTGCTTGTATGGTGCCCGGGCATTAAGGGTGGTCTTACATCACAATGTGTGTGTGTGTGTGTGGGGAGGGGGGAGTGGGCAGATTCCTCTTACCTGGGCTTGTTGTGGGGGTCCTTGGACCCAAACCAGCTCCTGTGCCTGTCCTGGGCAGGAGCAGGAGCAGGGCTTTGCTCAGGCTCCTCCTTGGAATGACTGTGTCCCTTCCCATGGGAGAACAAGTTCTTCTTGTGCTTCTTTCCCTGGCCTACCTCTGCCTCAGAGGAGGCAGAGAGAGGAGCTGGCCGCTCCTCCTTCTCCTCCTCCTTGTCCTCCGTCAGCAGGGAGCCGCTCTGCTCCAGGGCGGCTGCGATGGCCGCCTTCTCCTCCTCGCCGGCCTTGTCGAAGGACCAGCGCCGTCCGTCCCCGGCGGGGCCCACAGGGAGCTGCTGGGCCCGCAGGCTGAGGTTCTGTAGGGACGCCGAGAGTGGCAGGGACCTGTGCAGTAGTCCCAGGCCCAAGGAGCATGCAGGTGTCCCTGGGCCCGGCTGCAGGGGCTGGGCCGTGTGGCCGTGGGTCCCATTGGTGAGCGCCTGGGCCTGGGGCACGGCCATGCTGATCTCCCCTGTCTCCTCCTCCTCTCCACACTCACTCTTCAGCGGGGACAGCTTGGGGGAGGTGTCAGCCGTGTGCTCTGCAGGAGGCAGGGGAAGACCACAAGGACAGAATTAGAGAGAGAGGTGAGGAAGACACAGAGAGAGAGAGAGACGGTCACAGGTAATCAATGGCATTTGGTGAATCACATTTTCAAGCAGGTCATTTGACCTTGCAATGACTTTGTCTGGCTTTTCATTGCAGCCTAGCCTCACTGAACGCAATAGCTATTTTAAATGGATTGATTTGCCTTGCTGTGATTGCTTAATGTTGTCTAGCCTAATCCAACCAATTACTCATAGATTCAAAGTGCAAGCCAATCCTGGACTCCAGTGATGTTAGCCCTACATCAATCACTTAAGGTAATTGGAATTAAGGAATTCAATAGGTGGGGCATCTAAAGTATTTGTTATCTGTACACTGAAGTAACACTGCTAAATTGAGATTTTTAGAAAAACAAGTATTATCAAATAATAATGACATTGTGGCTAGATTGTTCTCACTCCAGTGTTTTTGAGTGTAGCAACGTTGTGGGAGTCTATGAATGCCTTTAACCCCGCTAGCAGAGACACAAGCACATCTAGGGGCATTTCAAAAGCTTTCATACAAACCATAACCCTAACCATGTTTGAGCCATGCATGCACTTCAACAACAATACAAAACTTATCGATAAGGAACTACAGACAATTCTACAAACAAATGCTCATTTTGCAATCCAGCTCATTAGACTATATTGTATCTGCGTGGGCGGGCTTATCTCTGAGGAACTGTGGACGAAGCCACTCAAGATGGCACACACACCTCCTCCATTTGTGCTAGACAAGTTCTCATGTAGTGTCAATCATTCATAGGGCTCACTGGACTGCAGCAAAACTGTTAAAACATATAAAGAAATAAACCCTAACCCAAAACGTGCAAACTATCACATTTTGGTGCTGTCCATTACTAACTGACTTCTGGAGGCGTTTGATGTCTGATAGAAGTAGCTCACAAATTCGACCTTATTGCAATAATCAAGGGTCTTTCCGCCACCACAACTCTACTAAATTAATCTTGCTTTTGTCACTTTATTAGCAATATGACTTAGATGATTAGGTGGAGCTCCCTTGCACCTCCGTCCCACAATATCTGGATTACATATTTCCATTGTATAAAACTGGAAAAAATAAGATGCACTCCAACAGGTTCTATCAATACATGTCATACCATGTGTGGGCACCCTTCTTTGCATAGTTGAAGGCTGCACCTCTCTGCAACCTTTCATTTACATGTTCATTTACTTTCTCTGGTAAGCTCCTGATCTCCCACTGGTGGTGGAAGTGAGATTGTTATATCTTTGGATGTCAATATATTCAAAGTGTTGACTCAGTAAGCAATGATGCTACTGTAAAGTATGTTACATTATTTTGATTTTATATATATATTATATTTTTATATTTTGTATATTCATTTCATCAAATGTCTTATAAAACTTTTTGTTTTGGGGGTGGGGGGGTCATATTGATACGGTTTATATTTTTTGTATTAGAAAAAGAAACCTAAATAATCATTTAGAAGCTGTATTTTGTTAAAATGTGTATTTCCTAATACAGCTTTTTAAATTAGCTGGTTTTAACTGGAACCAACTGGTTTAGCAGCACACCCTTCACAGTACAGTCATGTCTGGAGCCCTAGGCCTATATCCTCCAGCAGCTGTGACAAGCAGAGGCAGGTAGGGGGTGCTGCTCACACTGCAGCTCTACACACACTCCATAGCGGGCTCCTCCTCACCGGGGCTGTTATCTGCCGTCAGGTTGCTGCTGTTGCTGGGCGAGTCCGAGAGGTCCGAGACCACCACGCTGATGCCCGCCGTGGGACTGAGGCTGCCCCCCCGCGACGACTCGCTGCTCTCCGAACCCAGCGACGTGCTGGAGCGCGTGTCCGACGACTTGCGCAGCTTCCCGCGCAGAAAGAAGTTCCTCATCTTGCTCCGCCTTCCCTCGCCGCCCTCGTCATCCTCGTACTCCTCTTCCCCGCCCCCGTCGCTCGGCAAACGCTGGCGCGCACGCAGCGAACCAGGCAGCTCGGCGGGCGAGGGGTCGTCGTCGCACGGTCGCTTCTTCCCCCTCATGCGCTCCTTCAGCTTGCTGAAGGCCGAGTGGCTCTTGTCCTTCATAGCCAGGTCGTACATGCTGGCCGTCAGGTTGTTGCAGGTGAACTGGACCGTGGCCTGGATCTCCCCGCGCTCCTTCTCCTTCTTGCCTGTCTTGGAGTTGAGCCTGAACCACCTGGAACGGATATGCATCCATTCACCTCTGTCAGAGCAATAGACACACTGGAGTTCAATACACAGGCCTTCTGCAGCACACACACACACACACACACACGCACACACACACAGTGAGTGGCATACATGCTTGGCTAAGAGGACGGTGGAAAGCTTAAAGCCCAAGTGGGCAGTATACAGAGGTACAGGGAGGCAGAGGTCCCTACAATGTTTACTATCTGACACTGGGGCCACATGCTTCACCCCATTTGCTTTTAATGATTCCTGAAACAATGCTGTGCAACTCAATTTAAAGAGGTTCAGTGAGATTGGAGGCTATATTTTGTGTGTGTGTGTGTGTGTGTGTGTGTGCGTGCGTGCGTGCGTGTGCATGTGTGTGCTCAACCTCCATCTGCTTCAGCCAAGTTGCTGACTGACAAACAAACGTGTGTGTGTGTGTGTGCATTTGCGTGCATGTGTGCAGGGCAGCTCCCAGGTGTGAAGGTGCATAGCTGTGTGACGCAGGGCCTTGCTTAAGTGGGGCACGCATGCTCAGCATAAAACCTGTGCTGACTTGATGGGGATGGTGGTTTTATCAATCTGTACTTTGAAGTTAAACTGCACACCATGTGCAATAACGACACACGGGCTGGTAAGAAAACACAACTACAAATAGTGCTGCAAATTCACTCTGAAACACATTGACTAATTAATTTGTCAGTTTATCAGCATTGAGCACCAGTAGAAACACAAACTACATAGAATCATGAAATACTGTGAATTACCCCTTTGTTATTTGTTAATGAGGTTGATCCCCCACACATTGGGAAAGCGTCTGTTTGTGTGTGTGTGTGTGCGCGCACACACGTGTGTGCGTGGCGTGTCGGTGTATTCTGTAGCAAACAACAACCAATGTCAGCATGGCTATAAGAGTGTAGTCAGACATCCCATAATCTCTTGTCTTTGCCATTAGATATGGCAAGCAAGAGCAAGGGATAAAACAATTTAAACTATTTAACAATAACTACCTTAAAAGGCCATTGAAACAATTGCCCTTAACTGTACAGCATTTTACTGAAAGCATAAAGGAGCACTTTATGCAACCACAAATCGCTGTTTGTCTACACAGCAACAGGTGGAGCAACACAAACGTGTGAAACCAAACCATTAGTCATGGGAAAGTCTCATCTGCTTGCTCTGCTGACTAGCAAAAAACTAAACGGTATGACTTGAAGAAAATCCCCTTTAAACATTTTGCTATCATTCTCTCTCAGGTTGCCAATGGAAAATAAGAAGGTGTTGGTAAAAAACTGGCATATTGAGGCTATCAGAACTGGGGAAGAAACTGTGACCAGTCACCAACCACAGTTACATTATTTGATTTCCTGTGCTATAGAGCTTCACAACACCACAATAATGTCTTCCATTTTTTATCATGAATTTCTTTGGCCTCATGTAGCTCCAAAACACAGAAGAAAGGATAACAAAATCAATCAATCACCTATCATTTTTATTGTAATTTTCTATTAATGTATAATGTAAAAAGTATGTTAAAAAAACTCAACAGCAATCATATTAGCCTTTAGATTAAACCACTGACAAGAACAGAAATTAGAATACATGGAAATGCATTTGCGTTTGAAATATTGAGCTGTTTTTTCACATTTAATTCATAATATACTAAGGCATTAATATAGCAAATGTGAAATAAAGTACAGTATGTGGTACATTAAAGGCACAGTCTGTTATTGTAAGATAATTTTAAGATAATTGTAAGCTAATACACAAATTCAGAAAATTTCTTCTCGCAGCCCACTACCATTCTGTGCGTGTTGAAAAAAATGAGGTATTTCTACACTAGGGTTGTCCCGTATTAGCCAGGACATCACGTGTTTTGGACTTAAAGTGGTTTGTCCCGTATCTTCAAAGCCCTGGCTTAGTAAATTGGAACACAAACAAAGTGGTCCATTGGCTTCTCAATGTGTTTCAATCAGTGTGAAAATTGGGATTTTCTATGTGGGGGAGCCTTATTTTTCTTGTTAATTGGGCGTCATACAATTTCGGTGCCAAATCAATACTTTTCACAGTAATTTGTTGACTGCTCCTAAGCCGCCAGCGCTCACCACTAATCATAGTAATTTGTCGATGGCCCCTTAGTTGCCAGCGCTGGCATTTCTAATCTTTACCAGTTTTAAAACAAAAATGTATAATAGTCTAAGTCTTCAACTCTCTTCCCTGCTCTGTACATGTTTTGAATCCTGGCATTCAGTCCACAACTATCAAGGCCTCGTTCAAACAAAATAAACAATACACTGACTTGAACACAGCCTAATCGCCTCACGCCGCAAGTGTGCATGATAACAACCACGGTAATTAGTTTAAGTTTGTAGGTCCCAGAAACTATTATATTAACTGTAGTGATATTGATAGGAATTACTTGGGTTTTTTTCTGGTGATTATTCACACACGTTGATACTGCTGCATACAAGATAAAAATACAGTTTGACAAACTTTTTTTTTCTTCTTGGAAACCACCCCCTAGTAGAGGCTTAGAAGAGGCCCACTATCCATAATTCTAAGTGAGATTACTGCTCCTTACCTTTTTCCCAGCACCATAGTTTTGTCTGTGTACTATACTACAAAGCCACTTCTGGCAGTGGGTGCACACAAAAACACAGGAGACAAGGACAATATGACAGCGAAAACATGAAGAAAGTGCCTTAAAAGCACAGATTCAATAAAATCCACTGTAGTAGTCTGCAGCAGTTCTCAGCATGTCTCTCAAAAAACACAACAATGTTTCCCTTCCATTTTTGTCTACCCATGACAAAACAAGGGATGGAAATAATGGCCACACACTAACCCTGAGCGGGAAAGCTGCCAACTATGCCTGTTCTGTTAATCTACTCTGCAAACCAATAGACCTCGCCAGTCATACGTCATAATGCCCATATAAGGACTTCTGGATCTAAGCGTTTTTCCCTATGAGAAAAAAAAAGAATGGCGTTTTTGATTTTCTTCCCTACCAAGGCCTGTGATTAACTCATATGTGGCAAACTTACCTGTTTTGTCAAATACACATATTCTCACTGGAAACTACTAGTGTTTCTACATTTAGAGATCGCTAAATAGCAAAAGTAAGCATTGTATTACTCTGGCACATATAAAAAACTTCACCAGGATCACTCGAGGGACTGTGATGTTACCATAGCAACTTACATTAGTAAGAGCGCAGCTTTGTCAGTCCGTATTAGTTTTACAGTGTTTGCTTCCTTTTTCAAGGATGATCAAACGAGTTTATCAAGGGGGAGAATCATTTTAAATCTGTGCATGTACAGCAGCTCAGCTCAAGTCGAGGCCAGGTTAGAGTGCTTGTTAGGGCAAGCTATCGTATGAGAAGGGAAAGGTGGTACAATATTGCGTGTCAGCTACGGTAGCTAACAAGTAACATTACAAGTAATATTACAATATCTTAGTTAGTTAATTTAGCAATATTATATTATTAATAATCTTAATCATATTCACTTTGTCCCAAAAGAACCCAAAAAGAACCCCAAAAGAAATGTAGCAAACTAAGCTACATGCAACACTTTGCCATGTTGCATGTACTGTAGCTTACTACATTAAGTAGTTCACTACTTTTAAGCTATTTTTTTTCCTACATTTTATTGTACCAACATTCAACAGTAAACAAACAAATAAACAGGGCAAAACTGTTCAGTTCAACTGTTTATAAGATGTATTCTCTGCTCTCGCTGTTCTTTCTATCACATACTCAGTCTTGTCTTTATTCCCCCTCAATCCCTTGCATCAAATTCTCAGGCATCAGCCCAGTGATTGGTAGGCCTACGTCTACGGCATCACCGTCATACGAAAGTGCTTCTGTCGGCTTCACATGTAGCCTAGGTCCGTGTATGTGATGGCATCACATACTGATTCTTAGCAGATGTATCAGATTTAAGCTTGAGCTGCCGATTCAAAATTGCTTTGGAAAATATAGCTGTTCTGTGAACGATACCGCACTACTTGATCAATTAGTAGCTTCGCTACTGAAAAGCTATTTGATTCAGAAAACAGCGCCGCTACCGCCACGCTACTCATAAATGTAGTTTAACTAGTAGCGACGCTACTGCCCAACACTGTTTACGACAATGTATTTATTATTAACACTGTTAAAATATCTATAAAATAGTAATACTACTACTACTACTACTAAATTGTATAGTATAGTATAGTAATAGTATTAAAACTACTAACTAGCTTGCTGGATCCTTTTGAAGATTTGTACATTTTCAAAGGGAAATTGACCCGCTTGCACCCGCTTTATTTAAATCTTTCATTTAATCTGCAGCGTCGGTTAACTTTTTTTTTTTTTGCAGTTAGCAAACAGCATATAAATTGAAAACGAAGACCTCAACATATCTGAAATGTATGCTAAAAGCTACATTTTTTTAGCACTGAATAAAACAGGAGCATGGCATATCCCAAAAGGAAATAAGAAAAATACAATTCTGCGATCCACCACATGTATAGCACATACGCTACATTAGCCACTTATGCTAACCCACCACATGTATAGCACATACGTTACATTAGCCACTTATGTTAACCCACCAAATGTTTAGCACATATACGTTACATTAGCCACTTATGCTATACTGTACGTAGCAGAGTATACTGTACTGTGGCTCCTGCAATGTAGCATCAAAATAGTCTAGCTATAGAATTATTTTAGACTTAGAAGTGCTCCCGTGACGACGCGACTGGCGAGGTCTATTGAGAGCCGAAGTCACTTCCGCATTATCGGACGTTAGTTTGAAAAAAATGGTGTATGGTGTAATGTATGGTATTCAACGGCAAGAATAACATTATTTTTAGATCCCGTTTGCTTTGTGACATGAATCACACATGATGTTTGACTAATTAAAAGACAAATTTTCGAGTCAATAAAGTCTCAGTTTGTCGTGCATTTGTTGAAGTACAAGACTGTGAAAATAATTAATTACAAACACTGTGTTGCGTAAAGGTCATGATGTTTTCGCGCCACAATCCACAATCCACAAGCCAAAGAAAGCATTGTTTTGGTGACCTGTGTTGTGCGAGACCGAAGCTGTAGTTCACTGAGCGGTTACACACAAAAGTAAAGACTACTTTATAGTTTCACAACAAACTGCAACATTCTTGATTTAAACAATTATCTTTTAAATAGAGAAAACATCTACATGTGTACTTCATGTCACAATTCAAATGGGATCTACAAATCATTGTATTCTCGCTTTTGACTCCCATACATATGTTTCCAAAACTATGGTCCCATAATGCAGAAGTGACTTCCCCATAGAGAAATGTGTTGCGCTAACCAATCACCATTGGGATATTGCAACATAAAAGATGTGAAAGTGACTGGTGGTTTGACTGTAGTGAGGTAGACAAAAAAAAAAAGTCAGTTTCCTGTCCTGGAAAAAACATAAGCCTAGTAGCTGAATACAGTAGCTACATATAAGGAAACATGCCATGTAATATAGAATTGTGACGTTCTATCACCCTGCCCCTTTATCTTCAGACCTGTAAAGGCCACCCAGGGACCACAACAACAACACAGACTCATTTCATCCCACCTAGCAGATAAAATAAAAAAGAATATTGCATGTGGAGTGATGTTATGACGTCAGAGAACTATGAACACCTAATCCTGATATTATTCAACAAAACATATCTGTCACGTAGAGGAGCCGCTCCCAGAAAGAAACCCATTTACAACCTGTTTACAAAAAGATCAGTACCTGCATTAGCATGCATGCAGTTATAATTAAAGGTAGTAAGTGATGCTGGAGAATTATGTTAAAACTAAACAAATAAATACACCTAAGCTCTCTCTCTCTCTCTCTTGATACTTCTACACAGCCCTGGCAGAAGAAGCTGATAACGAGCCATTCATTAGAATCAGGTGTGTTGGAGCAGGGAGACATCTAAAACATGCAGGGCTGCGGCTCTCCAGGACCAGGGTTCCCTACCCCTCGATTAGATGAACCTGTGACCCTACCTTACATTTTGTATTAATATTAATTATTATTAATTAATTATTCATTGGCATGTGTAAACAGTTAAAAATGTACTATCCAACAATGCACTGGTGTAATACTTGACATTTTGAACATGGGTTAGCATCAAGTATCATAGCAACATGTCTCTGTATGCAGATTGTTTATGAGGTGTGAACTGTAAGCAAGCCTCAGAATCAAGCCTGCTAGATTTGGACTCCAGTTTCATGCCGAAGCTCCAACAATAGTGTCATTCCTCCGTCCCACATACCAATCAACTCCCTGCGGTCTAGGTGCGGCTCACATTCCAAGCTGCTGGACTGGACCAGGGAGGTGTGTGATCTAGCTGCTTCTAACTCAGCTGGCAGTCTAGGAAGTTCAAAATTCTATATAAAATATTCTATATTAAAGACTTGTGAGATTACATTTTTTATTATTAAAATTGAATCTGAAGGAAAGACACGTGCTCTTGTAGAGGAAAGTGTTTCTGCTGAAAAGCGATTTTCAAAGCAATTTCTATTTTTGACAATAGAAAAAGTGCACACCTTCACTTGTGGGTCGTAGGAATGCTAAATAACTCACACAAACAACTATGCAAGAACATCTACATGAGGCCTACATGCAAGAACTGCAACAAAATGACTTCTGATTTACAACATTAGTCAAAAGTGATGCCGTGGATATATTTTTGCAATGTTTGCAAGTAATGTTTAGAAACATTTTTTTCTGTAGAATTTACAGTATATGAATGTCAGTCACATTTTTTCTGATAACACAGTCAACATAAATAACACAGTACTTCTTAGTCAACAAAATTCATTACAACTAAATGGAAATCTTATATTCTCGGGTGACGCTTAATTAGTGGTTAAATGATTCATGTTTTGATCACATTTGGTCAGTAGTACAATGACAAAACACCAATGTAACCCTTTCCAGCTGGAGAGAAGAAAATGGCATTAAAAAAAAAAAGCCATAGTACTCCTGATTTGAATTTTATATGGAAAATGTCAGTGTTATTGTCTACACAATTATGTTATAACAGTTAGAACAGAAACATTAAGATTACACTGTAAAAACCAAAGGTTCCTCAAATATTAGGAATGGCTCCGATACGATACTGAGATCAGAAATCAGTCTGATACTGACTTAAACAGCTGGATCGGTATCAATGACAATTTGACAGTTGTAACCGATTTATGGGAATAATCCAATTAAATTAATTTACACGCACGCGTATGTCTACTGTCAAGCATCAGCCATGTCTAACCTACCCAGGCCACAATATCAGCAACAGGTTTCTAAAATGCATTTAGGTCCAAAAAAAGATATTGGCTGTCATTTACATTGCAATTTATTTTAAACTTAATTTAACACTGGAATCGAATTGGTACATGGTATCGGCCGATACCCATTGTGCTGATATCTGTATCAGGACTGAAAAAACGGGATCCTGCCATCCCTATCGAATATCTGTAAGGATACTCAAGGAACCTTTAAGGAACTTCCCTGAAATCCATTACATATAATGAGGTTCCTCGAGTATCCAATCAGATATTTAAAGAACGTGAAGTTTCACTGAAGGTTACAGGAAGAACCCTTTGCAACCTGTAAGTCCAGGAACCTCTGATCCCCACAGTGGGTTCTAGCAAGAACCCTCAAGAGAACAGTGGGCCTGCGTGGACAACTCAGAAAACAGCAACAAGGAAGTTGCGGGACCATTTCTGACAGCTATTAAAGAGCAAACCACAACACTGACACCTAAATCTAGTAGCCTAGTGCATATCAACGCATAATAAAATTGCTAATAATTTAAATTCCTTCTAGAAAACAAAAATACATTACATTTAGCCTTACTAAGATAAGAAGACATGGGTTTAGTTATGTCAGCAGCAGGACTTAAACTCACAACCTTCATATTAAGAGCCCATGGTACAACACACTTGACTAAATGCCCAGGCTTATAATGACAGTGTATTATTATTATATTGTACTAATAATAAATAAGTGTTCTTTATTATTATTATTAATAATAAATTATTATTATTATTATTATTATTATTATTATTATTATTATTATGATTTACTATGTGTATTGTTTAATTTTACTGTTATTCTCGTCTCTGAAGTTAGCCTATATAGCTTACTAATATTTGTTTTCTTGTTCTGGTTGTTGTTGTTGTTATAGCCTACGGTAGCTTATGAGCAGGTTGTATGAATAACCTAGATCATATTTCTTTATAATTTCATATAATCACAACATCCCTAAAATAATTCATGCATAATATGACAAAGATTGTGAGTTATTGCAAGTTTTCCGCTGTAAAAGTCAGACCGTACACATCTGGAAACATTGTAGCTCGAACTGTGGTGGTTAAAACCAACATAGTTCAAATCATTTTCGTACTAACAAAGTTCGGCGCTTTTGGGAAACAGTTGTACATTCGGATGTTCGTTAGTTCAACGATGCATAGTATAACGTAAGTTCAATGCTAGCCTTCGTCGTTGTACAGGAAATGCACCCCGGGTTGGTGACCAACAACCTCCCTGGACCAGTTATTTTGAAGGTACAACATGATGTTACTTTTAACACTTTAGCTGCCCACTTTGTAGCTTTTGTGACACTGCATACAGAGCTGATCCAGCTTTCAGATCCAGAGCTGAAACGAAAGCATTGTCAGGACTGTTTTTCCGCTATGCTTGGCACACTGCCCATGGACTGCTGGCGGATTTGATCAAGCCGGCCCCCAGCACTGCATGTAAGTTGTTCATGATATCCATTGAACTGCATTGATCGTGCAGTATTAACATACTACAGGTATTATGCATGTTATATAGGACAGTTAACATATAATCACACATATATTGACATATTATGACAGTTATTTATTTATACTTTTTATTTATTTATTTAAGTTATGAAGTTATATAATGGGACGTTGAACGTTGGACGTCTGACCGAGGAAATGGTGGGCTTGGGGGTGGGGCTAAGAAACAGCAATTCATTATTATTTGTATTAATACTTTTAGTTTTTTACCTGCTTCTACAACGTATTTCCATTGCACTCTATGTAAAAGCACTTCACAAACGCGAGATGATGCAGAAAAAATATTCTCCCAGATGGGGAAAAAGTGAGCGTTGGCTAAGCGAGCAGCGTCCGCCTTGCTTGCAGTGTGCAAAGACACATGGGAAAGGATCCGCTCTGCTAAAGCTCTGCATCAGATCCGCATCAGCTCTGCCTACAGTGTGCAATGGCCTTAAGAGTACACGCATCTCATATCAAAAAACAAATCGTCTGTCTGTGGGCTACACGAAAGAGGAATTACCCCATAGACCACTAATATAAAGTTGCAAACAACTTTGACCTCTGAGGCTTGAATTAAGTGTATACACTAGATGTTTTGATGATTCTTAATACTTCTCAACGTTCATAGGACTCATGGTTGATGCATAAATGCACTTCTTGTCCCCCACCCGCTTCACGAGACTCTCAGAAGACTTGACTGAGCCAGTAATAAGATGTTCTATCAGCTGACTAGAGGATGGAGGGAACAGTATGAAATATGGTTCTTGTGGGTTGTGTTGTTTAACCTCACTAGATGAAAAACATTTTCTTAAACTGGGATAAAGAGGAAACCGGTATAGAGAATGCAGCATTGCTGTTCATCTCGAGCGAGGACCACTACATCTTTACAGAAAAAGAGTTTATTGCTGCTATATTAAATGTTTATCCAAAGGTTACATTACAAAGAGCATGCATTGCCAAGGCTGGGATAATGTTGTGCAGTCTGTACAACTTTGTGTTGCAGAGCCAGTGTTGGAATGCATGACTATGTTGTAGTGCACACAGAATGAGCAGATAGCAGACTGTGAGAAGATATTTGCTGAACTGTATTAGCTTTTAACAGCACGACGTTCACTTTGGGTCATTGAACATTTCCTGTTTTCCCCCCATGTGTTCTCTTGACCAAAAAAAAAAAACCCTCATATCACTATATACAGTACATTATTGTAAATAATACTGGCCCTTCAGTTTAACTAATCATGATGTCATTCATGACAACACACTTTTTAAATGATTTGTTCTGTTTAAAGGGTTAAATTGTGCTTATTGGCCACAGAAGGCAGACAGTCAAGTCCTCATATTTGGCATCTGAGGTGTGTGTGTGTGTGTGTGTGTGTGTGTGTGTGTGTATGTGTGTGTGTGTGTGTGTGGGGGGTTTCGATTCACATCAAAATACAATGATGTTATGCATTGCCTTATGTTGAAAGTAGTTTCCATCTATATAAGGACTTCTGAGATATTGCAGAGTAAGACCACTGTTTCTGCTCACTTATTACATGCAGCATGATGAAATAATGTCCTATGCACTAGCCCTATAACTAAATACTACCAGAATACTAGTTAAATGACGCGACAGTCAGCGGATGTTCCAAGTTAGTAAAGTGCTTCCACAACACACAAGGGTGACTCCAACCTTCATGTGGCCAATCACTTGGCTATCAGGTGCTTCTGTTTTCAGATCAAGTTCTTAAGATCAGTCTAGACTATAGAGGAAAGGCTAGGTGCTTTTAGCCCTGAAGGCTACCCTCTGCAACTACATTACCCTAGATTTCAGACCCAGCTCAGTGTAGGCAGAGGTATGGGGAAGATAAGAGATCATTTAAATGATTGCAAGTCACTCAGCCTGCAGCTAAGTGAACTGTACGAGTTTCAAATGAAGACAAAAGTTGTCATAATGTTAGTTTCAACCACAAGGGTAATTTGATACACAAATTAAGGAGTTCCCCTTTAACAGGAAACGAGCAGCAGGAGGCACTCATTCATCATCAAAATCATCATCATCATCATCATCACCAATATGTCAATCTGAGCTAATGTAAAGCCACGTAAATTTGTTTTAGTTTTTTTTTTTAAATGCCAGTCAGACCAAATGCAAAAAGGGTCGATTCAATCATGGTACTTTTACAGATCTAACCGATAGTCCAGGAAATGCTAGTCAGCTAGTCAGCTCATGAAACAGTTAGATAATCCTTAGAATTGCGACAGCACTAATCCCTGTTTGACAGGCCTCATGTATTATGAATAACCCAAGAAACTGTAGTAATAGAAGTACAAGATGAACCCAGAATATTCTAGAAGGGTTTTATATGTTGACAGGTAGTGTGCTGGGCACTCTCAACTAGTCTTTGTACAGTAGGGCAGGCTAGTTTATGTCCCAATCTATGCGAAGAGGGTGTGTCTGCAGCCTTGATGCAGCATTATAGAGCTTTGTTACCTAGATAACTATCATGGCCCACGAAGAATAGTTAAAAGACAATAGTTAGTAACTGTACAAATTAATAGCATGACAACAGACAAATAATGAGCATAGGTGTAAATGCAGGCAGGACACCTAGGCTACAGTGGTCCACTAATCTAATTTAGGACACAAGAAGACCAAAATTATATAAAAGTGCTGAACCAGAATAGAACCTACTCGTTTTTCATGCATATATTGTCCTGAAAGGCCTTATCCAGAGGGATCACAGCTTGGCCGAGAAAGACATCCAGGCCCATCACTGCCCGGTGCATCACCGTGAGGGTCAAATCACAGCTTCCCGGGGGATACGCGTTCCGTCCCCCGTCCTCCAAGACCCCGGGTAGCAACTCGAAACAACATTCCTCTTTCCATTCCGGAGAGATAGTCTTCTCTGCCACGCAAGTCGAATACTTTTCCTTTCCCACCTGGATGATAGTGTACACGTCGCTGGTTCCGTGTTTGCCCTTGCCTCGTAAGCCCCTGCCCCGCAGAATCGTCACCTGTACATGCGTGGGCATCCATCTCTGGTCCTCGTCCGAATTTAACGAGGACATATCCAACGACGAGGACGAAGGGTGGGAAATGACGACGTTGTAGCCTATTCGCCGTTAACTCGTGTTCGGCGTCGAGATGCGCGGTCACGTTATCTCTGGGGCTGGCGGTGCTGCATTGTCTTCCCCGTCTGTTATAAAGTTGTCGGTACGGTCGGCTGTTATGGCTTCCCGTCGCTGCCCCGTGTTTCTCACTGTTGTCGCATAAGCTCGGTAGTTCCCCGGCAGCTTGTGCCTGCCCGCCTCTCCTGCTGTCGGCCAAGCAGGCCCCGCTGCAGGCAGCGACGTCACGCCTTATCCTCCTTCTGCAGGGCAAGGAAGTTAAGCACACAACTCATAACATCTCACAAGTCACAACCCACCTGATTCGTAAACGGACAAATACCGTGCTAAATCAATGTCAATGTGGAACCTATATTGGATATAAGACAATGTCTTAGCTAGGATAGACTAATTGAGTAGCCAACCACAAAACAAATTTAGTATGGCTATTTTATATGGTTTAAGGAATATTCATTTTAAATGGTTTGTATGCTATAATCTCTATGAATATAATATCTATGAAATACAAACCTCTTTTTATCATCTCCTTCTAAGCCTTTTAACAGCAGGAAAATCAGGCTGCAGGAAAGCATATAATAAGGTAGGTTATTCTCACCTTCCCTGAAAAGCATACTTACTTTTCCTTGAGTAGGCCTATCTGATGTCCTCTATAGTAGTCTACGTTAATAATGGATTTTATATAATAATAGCCTGGTACACATACTGTATTTTACAGCTGGCATAAGCCTGTTATTTTACATTCTCATAGCCTATAGCTCTATACTATAGTCTGTGACTCAATCTTACAGTGTTGTTTTCACTTTGATGCTCATAGCAAATGGCAGTCATTTATGTGTTTTGTGTTTTGGCTGGGATTAGTCATATATAATCTGAGAGCAGATGTTCCTCACAAGGTGATCTACTGAATCGATAAAATATCAGATGTAAGATCTTCGTGTATAAAGGCACTTTGGCAGTGCCACAAACAAATGCATTTTGCTTATCAAACAGCACTTATGGTGGCACAGTGGTAGGCCATGTTTATTTCTTATCTATAGCGAGCTACTGACAACAGTACAGGATGGGTGTGTTTAGTATGAGAATAACATCTGGGGAGGAAGCCGTTTTGGAGGTAGCTGTGTTAATTCATGCATTTGGGCTGATTGTATCGTGGGACAGTGATTATGCACTGTGCTGTGAACAAAACTGAATATGTTCCCACTTCCAGGGAAAGTTAGTGGTGTTCACTACATTATATATGTTTGTTTTTTAGTTAGGGATTTCATGGTGATTGGACACAATTACACTATATTATGTGATCACTTTAAATCAGTGCTTATATGTGAGTCAATAGGGGCCCTTCATTTTGTTCTGCATATTCTCTGGTGACCAATCATTGATTGACATATTGTAAAGGTGTGTTTCATATTGTAATATATTAAAAGCTTCATATTAGTCGCTAACAATTGGACTACCTTGCTGGTCCATCAAAAGCAGGTGCATATTTATTAGAACTGTTAATCCTGGGAAGCTTCCACTTTGAGAACCACTGCTCAGGTTATGAGAGTCAAAATCACACATTTACAGTTCAAAATCCACTCTTCTAATCTTTGGACTACTGCTACCCACAAATAGATACTCAATCAATTAATTTAGGTTGATAGATAAATGCTTTTATTTGATTGGGGTAAGCTATTCTGTTGGTAAGTATTTATTTATTAATTTATTAATTTTTTGACCGAAGAACTTTATATTTTCCAGTAAGTAAAACCCTGTAAACACACTGCCTCAGGACTGTTGAGCATGATCCACTCCAGACAACATTTTATCTGTATTTGATTAGCACCTGTTTATATCTCATAAAGTACAGAACATCCATTCTCAAAATACAGTGGTTTTCTGACTTTCAAACTTTTAGATTTGATGTTATTAGTATGACCTAAGTATACCAAGTAGTATAGACCTTCCGGTCTACATGTGCTTTGTGGATCTAGAGAAGGCGTATGACCGGGTCCCCCAGGAGATACTGTGGGAGGTGC
>JAODLL010055433.1:7780-18681 GCA_026546735.1 Forbesichthys agassizii | reverse complement strand
AAATATATATATATATACAGACAGACATACAATAGTGTATATATATATAGACAGACATACAAATATACTGTGTGTGTGTATATATATATATATATATATGTGTATGTATATATGTATATATATGTGTATTTATATACAGTATATTTGTATGTCTGTCTATATATATATATATGTATATATACAGACAGACAGACAGACATACAATATACTGTATATATACAGACATACATACAGTACAGTGTGTGTATACATATATACATATATATACATATATATACATATTATATATATATATATACATATTATATATATATATATATATACACACACACATACACATATAGACAGACAGATATACAAATATACTGTATATATACACAGACATACAGTACAGTGTATATATATAGACAGACAGACAGACAGTATAAATACAGTAGGTAGATTCTCTTCAACACCCCCCGCCCCACACACACACACGCCACCCACCCTGCTGGTAGATATGATATTGGGAGAGTCCCTTTGCCATATGCTCTGTGGTAGCACCGTATGTGGTGAATGGCGGCTCTAGCATTCTCTGTGTGTGTGTGTGTGTGGTGGGGGGTGGGGTGGGGTGGGGGGCACTATTTAGTGAGGAATAGTGCTATAAAGCTGCCAACCTGATATCTTCATGTGTCAAGTCCACTCAAGTGAGATGTATTTATAAAAAAACATTTGTCATTAAGGGATTGCAGGCCCGTTAAGGGCAAAGGTGAGGACATACTGTATGGGATCACGTGTCTGCAGGAGGCAGTGGTGGTCTAGAAGTCACTGTCTTGACCCCCGCTGTCTCCTGGCCAAGTGCCATTGAGCAAGACACCTATAATGAATGTGTGTGCGAATGCATGAATGTCAGGCTATACTGTACAGCGTTTTGAGTGGCCAGAAGGTTGGAACGGCACTATAAATATAAATGCAGTCCATTTACCTCAGTTTTGGTCAACTTGGCATCTGCCTGTGTGAACTTGGGTGCAATGTGTACATAATAACGTGTTATGCTGTTTATGTGCTTGAATTGATTGGCCATATTAAATTGTAGTGTTTAACGTGCGTGATACAGTAGATATCACGGTTGATGTTATGTCCTGCTGGCTCACCATCTCATGACAGTTCAGTACATTCTATAGTTATTCTCACCTCAGGCCAGCCATTACAGTGTTCTTGAAGGGCATCTGTTTGTGCTTGAATAAGAATATATCATTTATAAAACAAAAGAAAAATGTATACATATGTACTAGTTCTCCCTGTCTAAACATACAGTATCAACACAAATCAATACATAAAGGTTATAGTGAAGTTTAGCAAAAACCTTCACTTACTATATCCATTCCTGCTATACCTTAAAATTCAACAAAATGTTTGAGGAACCAAACCCTCCATTGTCGTCAAACGTTTACTGGTGTCTTACATGAACCCAGGAGACATTTTATTATAGAATCTAGGAAATAATACTAGGAAATACTTTGACTAGTGTGCTAGAAGCATTAAACATTAAAACGTTGAAAAATCAGACGTATAAGAAACCACCACGACACAACCTAGCCTACTTAACTCTACAGTGGTTATGCTGTAGCAATGCGTATGTGTTGTGAGTGCGATACACCTCAGGTCAAAGGTCACTCGTCTGTGTGTTGCCCTAATTCCTGCCTGTTATTCCTCCATCTTGTTTGGAAGGACCAGCACATTGTATCTGTTGACTGGTATAGGAAGGGGGGGGGGGGGCATATACCTCTGATCTCCAACATTTGGCACAAAAGCATAACACCAGAAAGGACATGCAATGTGTTATGCAGGCCATTTGAGGCTGGCTTCAAAAGCGAGTCAATCCTCATAGAACTCCGTGTTAAAATGTTTAACTTGACAGCAGAAACAAATGTTTACAGCATGTTACAAAAACATATTTTGGTCTCTATAGATATAGTTAGTTTCCCGTACATGACAACGAACAATGAATTGGTTGAAAATATATTAAGGCATATAGCCTTACATATACAACAGGATTCATGCCATTATTTTGGACAGTCTTGAATTAGTCTCAGCCTCTCTACGTCACATAAACAACTCTGTGTTGAACCTCTGATGCATAGACCCCTGTAAGATCGACAGCGCTTTCCCAAAATTGAGAAGTAGATTTTCATTGGCTGTTACCAAAGTCTGTATGTGTAATTCTGGCGAAACACTAGGGCAGTAGGCTGCTTTATTTACCAATTTCAGTTGTTACATATTTTAAGCACTATCAGTAGCCTACTTATCTAACAGAATACTTGTTATACATTAGAAATTGTTGTGCATGTCAATCAAAATATCTCTCCGTTCAAGTAGGTGGATCTTGATGCAGTTAGCCAGCGCCGTGTCCCAGACTTTATGTAAGTAAAGACTGGCTCTGCATGCATGAATATTTTTTTTTTGCAGTTGAGAAGTTTGTGTTTGCAGATGGAATAAACACCTTTGTGGATTATACCTATGCAGACATATTGAGAGATGTTTGCGTGTGGATTGCAAAAACACGTTTGTGGATTATACTGTACCTGCATGCAAATTGAGAGATGTGTACTTGTGTATTGTAAAGAGTATGTGTGGATTATTTATACCTTTGTGCTTGAATAATATTGATAGAAATCTACCCCAATATTTGCTTCTAAGTGGTGTTAGAGCTAGATAGATGTAGCAATACTCATTTGTCACTCACATACATACATACATACATACATACATACACATACTCCATATTAACAGTAGAAAATCACCATTTAATTAATCTACAGAATTAGACAGGCAGGTGAAGATATGGTCATATTTCAGATCTGTTCGGAACAGGTTTTAGGCACAGGAACATACATTTAAAAATATCATATATTATAGCATATATTATTCTATGTAACAACCTTCTTAACCATAACAACGTAAGCCATTCTTCATCGGCCGTACAAAAATACAATAAATCTCTCTCTACACCCTTTCTCTGCGTGCATGTGTGTGTCATTGTGCACAGGTGTACACTCAGTCTACTAGATATTAGGGGATCCTGCTCTTTCCTGGAGACAGATGGAGCAGGTGTATACAAGTGAACGCTGCATTCAAGTCACCTGGGAAATCGGAACCGCACAATTCAAACCACTTTCTCTGACTTTTGACACCAATGCATTTAAAAGAAGAAAACATAAAGAAAACATATTTGCTTCCTACAGAGCACCTAAAAACAACATAAGAGAGGTTTCATAGTTCTTGAACATTACTTTGTTTAACTTGTAATGTAGAGGTCACTAAAGAGTATACCATTTTTTAAAACATAAGTTATACTGCATATTAAATACAAGATCAATAAAATTAACCTTTAGACAGAGAAGTTTGACTTCAAAAGAGGATTTTCAAGGAGATTTTGAATGAACACACGCAAAACTGTCTTGAATGCAGCAGCGAAC
Source organism: Forbesichthys agassizii (assembly GCA_026546735.1). Taxonomy (NCBI): domain Eukaryota; kingdom Metazoa; phylum Chordata; class Actinopteri; order Percopsiformes; family Amblyopsidae; genus Forbesichthys; species Forbesichthys agassizii. Next base: position 15,223 of record JAODLL010055433.1, on the reverse strand, counting down.
CTCTGAGCTATCTTTTCATCTTCACCCCGTACATCCACTTCAGCCTCGAGGAAGAGTAAAGTCAAGGAGATTAACGAAGGAAAAAAGGAAGTTAAAGAACCGACAACTTCGACAACGGACGAAGTCAGAGTAGAATGGAAGTCACGAGCAGGAAGGTGGCCTAAATGTGATGTAGTTAGAATATGTGCCATGTGCGCATCACTCTAATCCCAGGCCTGGTTCAGCCGAAGTCGATGCGTGGTCGATACTCGAGAACCATGGGATAGGTCTGCAAGAACAGAGAAAGAGAAAACAAATGTTGTCCATCCCACAAGCACACAAACACACACAGTTACACATACAGCACAATTACTTACATTTAGAAAATGTCATTATTTCAGTAGCCTATATACCGTTTCATAGACTCATCGAGCACCCCTCTACAATCCCATCAGGAAATTATATTCTCATTTATTAGTTTGACATAGAGCAATTGACATAGAGCATGTTTAAATGTTGTAACTTCACCGGCTGTATCTCAAACTGGGACTCAAACCCGTAACCATGGCAGGGCTGACAAGCATGCTAGCAATGAGGCTAAAGCCCATGGGCTTCTAACCTGACATGCCAGAGGAATGTCCATCTGGGGAGCCGTACATTGAAACTGTTTGTGAATGGCTGTACTTGGCAGTTGATTGGATGAACCATCTGACCGTTTTCACGGTCGGCACACCTAAACCACGCCCGTGTAGCTATAAACACGACGCTGATTGGTAAGTTCAGTTGCTACTCGGACACATTCAGACTGATTCTTAGGCTTTCCAGACTGATTCTCACGGCGAGATCAGGGTGGTCTCACGAGGCTAATGGGCTCCAGCATCCATTACTAGAGCATCCGCCAGGTACTGGATAGTGAGCTTTACTTCCTCAGTACTTGCTGCCACCATTACATAACATAATTACAGAACAAGTCAGATCAAAGTCAATATTGAGTGTTAAAATATAACCAAATGTTAACCACTGAAACATGTTTTGATTGTCTTCTCATTCATTTAATAATTTTAGTGTGAACTGCATACAATAGTGATTTAGTACTCGTGTCTTTATTTAATCGCAAATCCTGCCCTGGCCAAACAACAATCCGCTATTATTATAAGCAATGTACTTTATTACAGAAAACAATTTGATTTGATTAGTGGTGCCTACTAGGCAACACAACATCTCCAGTGTTTGCATCTATATTCCAACTACAGGGGTGTGCTTTATTCTCCATTCTCATTTGCGCCCCCCCATCCCGCCTTTCCTTCACACAGCCAAGCTGAGAGGCGGCTCCTATTTCATCTGACTTCAAACCACTTTTTCCTGGGTTCAATGCTAGAAAGAGAGAAAAAAAGCCTTTCCATTAAACCGTCCAGGGTCTTCATCCACCTAGCTAGTAGCTACGTTCACTGTGGACAGGAGCCAAATGCCCTGATGCAGAAGGAATCAAGGAAAGTAATGACAGGGTGGCTATCTCTGCTCAAGCTCAGCGAGTTTCCACAACTCTTTTTCATTTTGTGTGTGTGTGTGTGTGTGTGAGAGAGAGAATGGGCTAGGGGAACTGTAATTACTTGAAATGTGTTGCTTTATATTCCTTTAATAGATTACATTTTCCAAAAGGAAACGTACGTGCGGTAGTTTTTCATGCAGTTTTGTGTGAAGGTGTACAGTATGTCTGAAACTGAAGGTTTTTTAGCTAAACAGCAAATATTTTACTTTAATTAAATAACATTGTGTTATATTCTGGATTCAAATGGAAACACTAAAGGTAAAACACTACAATGTTTTAATTTTGCAAAGCAAATGAACTTGAGAAATATATATCAGAGAAGGCAATCACCCTAATAGATGGGTTATATTTAAAATATGCAAGCCTATTGAAAAACATTATTTCATGCCAAACATCAATGAGTGGTTTAAAGGACATAATGTTCTCCCTATGAGCTGTGCTTTGGTTCGTTCCTTATGTTTTATGACATAGTTGGCTATGCTCCTGTGACTAGAAGAATAGGTCAGTTGATGGGACAAATCAGACCAAACTATTTTTTCCATTTACACCATGACCACAGATACCACAAAATAACTACTGTACATAACTACACAATACGCCAACATCATTAAGAACCTTGTGTATTGTACTATACTGAACTATTGTGTATAGTTCAGTATTGCTTTATAAAAGGGGAATGAATTACAGTTAGTATTTGGTAACTGTAGTAAGTTAGTAATGGTTTACAGTTACAACTAGTAAGTTAGTAACAAATTACAGTTAGTAAATAATTACAATAAAAAGGTATCAAGAATGAGCATAGTGTGTATGTATTCCATTCTGGTGATGATCATCGGCAGGTATATATACAGCAGTTCACTACATCATTCTACTGGTGTAATGAGTCTGGCTGCATCAAACCCCAGACCGCTGTTCTCAAAGAATGGATGGAGGATCCAGACAAACTGGTAAGATAAGTTTCCTCCTCCAATCAAATCAGACTACATCACGATTTAATCATTTCAGTGATGCAAGTATAGCCCCTACTGCTGTGGTTTACTACTTTTAAAACATTAGCTCATAATTATCATAAGATTACATCTGTAACATGCTAAAACTGCCAATATGTTTTACTTAATTAGAAACGAGTTTAACTATCTTTTAAATCTAAAAACAAGGTTATCACACTAAGTTAGATGTTAGCAGAGTCAGATCGTTCAAAAGATACAGAATTAGACGGTTTATATTACAGATCGCAGGTGAATTTCTTAGGCCTCAGAAAAGAGAGTGTACAAGAAATGTATCTCCCAACAGAAGACAAAAATAGAAAGCAAAACTTCAAGGAACTGTTTGGTAACGTAAAATCCGTAAACTGCAGGCCAAAGGCCAATGTGACATCACGTAGCACCCGCCCCTCGCAGCACTGTGGATCTGGAGGTATAAATCAGGTTTTAAAGCTATAGACAGCGATTTTAAGACAATTAAATTAATACACTTTTTGTCAAATTCACCGAAAATCATCTTGCATCCCGCCATCTTACTGCTCTCTGTGCGTGCTGAAAGAATAATCCGGTACTTATACACAGCCCTGGCTCCATACCAAGGAACATAAACAAAGTGGCGAACCCCGCTCACAACAACGTCCTTGGCTTCGCAATGTGTTTCGCTGTGTGGGGGACGGAGCTTCTGAGGGAGTTTGCTTTGATTGGAGCTTGTTAGTTAGCAAACGTTCTGGAGAATGACGGCTTTACGGCTTTCTTGCCCACTCGCAACATCTCCTTCACTTCACCCTTGACCCGGTATCTTCCTAACACCCCCCCCCCACCCCCTTCCCCACCATGTCCCCTGCGACGCCTGCCATCTGAAGTCATCTGTCCTCAAGAGGACCTGTCATTAGCTAATGTGTCATGTACACGCACACACACGCACACACACACAGCTAATGTCATGTACACACACACACACACGCAGCTAATGTCATGTACACACACACAGCTAATGTCATGTACACACACACACACACGCAGCTAATGTCATGTACACACACACACACGCAGCTAATGTCATGTACACACACACACACACACACACACAGCTAATGTCATGTACACACACACACACACACAGCTAATGTCATGTACACACACACACACGCCAGGGTAAACAGATACAGCGTTTGATAGACTAAAATCATTCCTTCTCCTTCACTCCCTTACAGACGGTTGTGACCCCATGGTCGTGTGTGTGTGTTTTCCTACGGCGAGACTTAAGCCTGCTTTGTGCTGGAGGGGGACACACTATGCGTCCCCCTCCAGTGTGTGTGTGTGTGTGTGTGTGTGTGTGTGTACCTTGTGGCCTCGACTACAGAATGTGTGTGTGTGTGTGCACGTGCATGCGCGCGCATGTACCTTGTAGCCTTGACTACAGTATGTAGCACTGCATGAATGTGTGTGTGTGTGATCTAATCCCCTATTATGCTAATAGCTTTAAAGAGAAGTAATGGGTTTCTATGTGTGTGTAATGCAGAAGTAAAACCAAATACAGAATATGAGACTATATTTAGATATTCTGTTAACAGGACATTTATTTTCCTTCCTAGTTAAACTCTTCCTAATTTTAGTCCGTCTGGGGGAGGAATTTACATTCTAAAAGTTACTTATTTAAATATTGTATTCTTTATTACATTTCATGGAATACAATAATCCATGCACAATGTTAAATATTCAACGAGTGAGAACACGATCCACGTGGGGATGATCCACCAACCTGGCTACGCCTGACTATTGCTCTCACATTTCGCTGAGATTAAAGTCTGGAAAACCTGTTCACTTTAACGTTCGCACAGCCACCCTGGATGTTGGACCAATCAGTGACCAGTGCGGGTGGGTTAAGCGTTTGTTTACAAATGCTGTTTGAGTTAGTAGATGAAGCAATAGCAGAGAGCTAGATGATACAAACTGTTGTAGCAAAGCCGATTGGTTAAAAGCTGTCCCATAGTCTCCTAGACTCAGTAGCAGTCAACGACGGCGAACACTTTCCAGTGGAGCGTGATTTTGTTCTGGTTACACCAGGCTAATAATCCACACCATTGTTTGTCATTGCAAGGCACTCACATGCACACACATTCACTACAATGGAAACTCATAATTCCATTTGAACTCGTTTATGCCTTCATGTCACAAAGGGCAGTTACAGTAAATCCACCATAGCAATGAACTACTGTAAAATAAACTTTGTTAATATCGGAAAAAGTTGACCTTTGTTACAATGTTGACAACAGCATTGTATCGGACTGATTATTAAATACTATCACTAAAAGGCCGTATAATTAAAGCTTAACCCTCGCACTGTCCTTAGGCATTTCAGCAGACTAGCAGCAGAGGGAGCAAACCGCGGAATGTCATATGTCCGTGTTGTGGTTGCTGCCCTCTACTGGCAAGTGCACCGGGTCATTTTGACCCGAGGACAGCGTGAGGGTTAACTGTTGTTGGCTGAAAACTCTCCCATCTCCAAAACGAAGAACACGTACACGCCCACCCGCACACACACACACACGCACGCACAGAAGTGAAGGCTTACGTTCTCTCCATGTAGCCTCCAGCGAGTCATGTAGATGAACTCCAGTGTGTGGTCTCTGCCCATAATCTCCCCGTTGCACAGGACATCCAACTGGACACAAGGGACAGACCGCATCATGAGGAGCCCAAGGTCACACAGAGACCACATAACCAGGAGCCCAAACTTAGTGAACGTGGCTCATACATATGTGGGTGCACATGGACAAGGGGGTGTATTTATTAATTTATTTATTTATATTTATTTATATATATATAGTACTGCCTGTTACTAGACACATTTGTGCATGTGTGATTTACTTATTCTATAAATCGCTTTCCATTGTGTTTTGACAACTATAAAAAGGCTCAGTGGTTCTGAGTGGTTCTAGTGTTGAGCTAAATGTGAAATGAAATTTGTAGTTTAATTACAGTAGCAACCTATATGAGAGCTCAACAGGCCGCACCTGTAGCAGGTTGGGTGTGTGGAACGCGGTTCTGTGTTCTGGAACTGCGACACGAAACCGTGGACGTTTGTACCGCGGTTTTGGTTTCAGAACCGTTACACCCCTAATACATATATACACACACACTATGTATATACATATATATATAAAAATAAAATCTTAAGATACATTTTTTTATATGAATACACACACACAGTAGTATATCTTGAGCACAAGGCATCTTGGGAATTAATGTTTGTTCACAGTTTCATGAATCCGACTAACCTTCCCCTGCGTTCTGTGAAATAGCAATATAAATGAACAACCCAGCCATATATGGAAGTTCCACAGTTATTTAAAGTTGACTCCATTCCTGATCCCATCAATAGAAAAGTGTGTATTTTGACGTGTATTTATCTCCCATACGAATGAATGAACATTACGTCGTTTTGCCTTTAGCTCCGAACTGTAAGAAATAAGCGGTAATAGAAGGAAGACATGTTAATGGGGCTGTGTTTCTTACCTCATAAGAACTAGGGAGTTGAAGTTTCAGACTGAGAAATTTCTTAATAGTTCCCACAGTGACACGACTGGAGCAGCGAATAAACCGTTTCATCAGATCCTGATTGGACGACAGATATATTTGTATTAGATCCTAACTGGCTTACCCTGACATCTGGCAACAGTGATTGATGATTTACAGGTGAAGTCAGCGATCGTAAGCTACAGTAATTAATACGCTATTTGTAAAAAAAAAAGGGCCTATTGCAGCCCATTCTGGGTGCGTGCTGAAAAAAAGTATCCAGAGCCCTGGCTATGTAAATGGGAACACAAATTGGTGCAGACCAGAGCCATGGAAATAACAGAGTTACGCCATCTCCGTTCACTCCAATTGTGGGCCGTTTGTGCAGAACAATTTGTCCACTGTATGTGTGTGTGGAGAGGGGAGGGGGTTCTGCTGGAGCACTCCTGGCAATTAAGGGAGAGATGTTTTTGTTTTCTCCAGGTTAGCAAACTGCACCTTTACTGCACCTTTAGCCCAGAGCCCCTCGTGTCTCACCCTACCCGTTGTGCTCCATTACTCCTGTTCCTGTTGGAATATCGACAAGCCCTCAAGCTATCGCTGAACTCTCCTTTAAAGATCGGGAAATAATGTAAATGTCTCAGACACACCGTGACGGTGGCTTCGCTGGTCTGGCCCGTGTTGTGCAGGCAGTCTAGACAGACTGCTATCTGGGGGTCACTCCTGTGGTGGTCTTCGTCCTCGCCGCCAGCACCATAGTCATCGTCACCCCCATCAACATCAGGGTCACTCAAGGTCAGCCTGGGACACTTCAGGTTGTCCCCTGCAGTTTATACATACCACAGAAGAAGACTCTTAGGCCTAGGAAATGCTACACCACTTTATTTGAGGTACTATTTTAGGTATCGATAACAAAGCACATACAGTATTCCATTCAGTTCGTCACTGCAAAGAACAGGTGAACATTGTAGTTTTTCGTCAGAACAACATTGTTGGTTTTGTAGGCTTTGTTGACAATACGAATATTGATCAAATTAAAACATACCAAACTATTTTAAACAAGTTTAGAGACACTATAGTCTCAAACTGTGTTGAAGTTCTTTGGCTTAATTTGGGCATATTCCAGCCACACAAAGCCAACATGTTCACTGTGTGCCTTTGCAATATAACACTACTACTGCTATTGTACTGAATGTGTGCATTCACATCTTTCTACTGTGTACTGCAGAGGGAGGACACACCTTGGACATTTTCTTTAGGCTGGTTGATCTTCCAGAATTCCACTTCCTGCTGTTCCTCCTCTAGGGCAGAAACACAACAGATACACAGTATATACACAGCAGTGCCAAAGATATTACAATACAATAAAGACGCAGTATATACACAGCAGTGCCAAAGATATTACAATACAAT